>SCDT01001019.1:0-19455 GCA_004143765.1 Drosophila melanica
TCTTTTTAAAAATGTCTTAATAAAATATATTTTCCGAAACTAAAAATAAATTACAAATTTGTTTAGTTTGAATATTTTCATAGCACTTAATCACTAAAATATATCTCAAATTTTATTAAATTAGTAAAGAATATCTAATTGGTGTAAAATTATAATTAGCATATAGACAACCAAACGGGTATCCTGCACCCTGTTTGCTGCCTCAACAACAAATAATAAAAAAAAATTTAAAAATTCAATAAGGTCTTAAATTTTGCAAACTTGTCAAGCTGCCCTCGCTTCGCTGAAATGTTCACAGTGCTCATCCACTTGGCTCCGCTACTCCAAGTGTACTCAATGCAGCACTGAAATTCATTTAACGACTTGGCGCACTTTAAGAGCACACACACACACACACACACACACACACACACACACACTTAAGCAGCACCGAAGAAGAAGAAAAAAAAATACACATGAAAAGTTGTTCCTGTTGCGCGCACATTTAGTTTGTTAGAGGACGGGCGGTGGTGGGCGCTGACAGCGGGAAGACAAAAGTCGACAATGGATGTAACTGTAACTTGACCTTGACACGTTCGACACCCGCCCCTGCCGACTGGCCCTGGCAACTGGCGCTTGACGTTGTGGGCGCCTTTTTTGACATTCGTTTGGCTTACGTAAATTCAATTTTCTTTTGATGTGAAATTTGTTGTGTATGTGTGTGTGGGTGTGTGCGTGTGTGTGTGTGTGTGTGTGTGTGTGTGCGATTGTTGCCTGCATTTGCGAGCTGTGCCTGCAGCTATGCAAAACCTTTTCGCGTCCTGCAATTTGCAATGAAAGAGAGAGAGTGAGACGGAGAGAGAGAGGGAGAGATAGAGTGAGGTGGGTAGAGGAGCTGTGTGGGCTGATTTGCACAATCCGCACACAATTTGAAATTAAATTCGTGGAGCTGCTCAACTTTTGCGAAAGGTCAAAATGTTAATGTATTTGAAATGAGGCAATGCCGCAGCAGCAGATGCGAGATACGGCACATCAAAAACTTTTACTTTTACTTTCACTTTGCCCGTATCTTCGTCTTCCTTTTTTTGTGGCAGCTCCGGCCCAAAGTGGAAAACTTGTCCATGTTTATTCATCCATCTCGACATGCCCGGCAGCAACACAACAACAGCAACAGCAACAGCAACAACATCGCCTACAAGTGGCCGGACAATCGCACATGACGCCCGTTTCCGTGTCCTTGTTGGTGTCCGTCTCGCTGTCTATGTCTGTGGCCGGGTCCTTATCCATGGCGTAGGCGTGGGCGTTCGCGTGGGCGCATAATGCGATTTACCACACGTAGGAAAATTACCGGAATGGGCAAAATTCGAACTCAGCTTATATACATATATATATATATATGTAGGCAGAATGGCGGAATGAGCGACACATTGAACTACATTGTTTTATTATTTATTCATAAACACTCCGGGCATAAGTAAGTATTACAACATATTTGCTCTTAGCCCCTATTTGGGTCCAACACGCACAGCATCGACTCGGGATCTGTTACGCAATCTGCACAAGAAAGAATTTAAATTTGCATTGATGAGTTGTCAGCTCCAATTAACGTTATATTAAACAGTTTTATTACCAGCCACAACATTGGAAATGGACGCTGTCAGCGCCAAAGCAGCCAGCACCAAAATCTTGACGATGCTTTCCATTACGAGTTGTTTTCTAAAATGTGCAGCGACTTTTTGATAAGAGCTACGTTAAAACCCAGCTCACAGCTAAATATATGTTACACTATGTTTATCAGTTGCTTTGTTACTTTGTTTGTAGCTCAAAACGAAATTATCAGCATTTTCGAGTATACAGCAGCTTATCTGCTGGCATCAATACAACAAATGCATATTTATTTCATTTTAAGTAAATATTTTCAAATAAGGCGCGCTTGAATAGTTTAGCGCTGCTTTGATATGTTATCGATAAGACACAAGCTTAGCACACGATCCATAGCAGCTAGCCCACACAATTTCCAGCAAACATGTTAAATAACACAATAACAGCCAGCTTAAAAGTGCTGTTTAAATAGAAGCTAAATAACAGCTGAATTTAAATGTGTGGAACCTGTTTTCAGCTGTTAATAACAGTGTGACACAATGTAAAGTTATCGATAAGCATAACATATGTTTTTGTTTTCAGACACACAAACTAAGTGAATAATAGTTTGTAAATAGGCATTTAATTAACAAGACAGCATTTAAAATGGATGAACAGGACAATCCGTTTGACATGGACAGCTCCAGCTTCGATGCCGATCGATATCTGGAGAGGCTGCTGAAGGATTGCTCGTTAAAGCAAATCATGGACACGGAGGCGGCCGTCGTGAAGGACACCCAAACGCTGCACTCGGACATGCAGACGCTGGTCTATGAGAACTACAACAAGTTCATCTCGGCAACGGACACCATACGCAAAATGAAGGACGACTTCAAGCAGATGGAGACGGACGTCAATCTGCTGATGACCAAGATGCAGTCGATCACAACGTTCAGCGAACAGATCACGGGCACGCTCCAGGGCACCCGCTCGCAGCTGTGCCGCCTCTCCGAGAAGCATTCGCTGCTGAAGCGCCTGCAGTTTCTGTCCACGCTGCCGGCGAAGCTCAAGGCGCTGATCGAGGAGCAGAACTATGCGCAGGCTGTGCAGGACTATCTGCACGCCCAGAAGGTGTTCGCCCAGTACGGCAGACAGCCCTCGTTCGATGGCATCCAGCGCGACTGCGATGCCATTATGGCCGATCTCAAGGAGCGACTGCGCCAGGACTTCCAGCGAGCGGGCAACACGGCGCAATCCCTGACAGAAATTGGTGAGCTGCTGCTGCAGCTGGACGAGAAGACCTCGGATCTGGCCAGCGAGATGCTGCGCTGCGCTGGCAAGCGTCTGCACGAACAGATCGTCATGCTGCAGGATCAAACGGAGCGCGACATGCTCGAATTTGTGGACATGGGCATCGATGGCTTCCTCAACGATCTGGCACTGGTGGTCACCTCCTATTTTGATATGTTTGTCGCCAAGCACTACGAGAACGAACGGTAAAACTAAGGCTGCAATAACGAGAAATTAACAATAAAAATGAAATTTGTATGTTTGCAGCGATGACTTCCAAGAGAATGCGCTGCACCAATTGAACGTGTTCCTTAATGAGAACATCGACAAGTATCTGACGCTGGTGCAGGATCGTGTCGAATCGGACATTGGCTATGGCGACACGCAGGTGATGCTGCGCGCTCTGGACCGCCTCCATCGCCGCCTGCAGGCCATGCGCAACATCTGCCGCGGCCTTCAGGTGCAGCGCAACACGTTGGACATCATCATCGCGGCCGCCCATCAACTGTGCGATGCGCACGGCAAAAACCTTCGGGATCACTTTGCGGACAGCCTCAGCGCGGTGCGTCTGTCCCTCGTCTCGGCCAAGAGCGATGTGGCAGCGGGCGTCAATCTCAGCGAACTGATCAGCAATCTGTACGTGGCCATGGTGGAGAAGATCAAGGGCGTGCTGCAGGATTTGATGATATTCCTGCGCTCCGACTGGTCGTTCAACATCAAGGCGGAGCACAAGGGCGCACTCTGCGTGGAGGGCATCCGGGAGAATCTGTTGATCGGCTTCTTGCGGCACATAGCCAAGGTGATGTGCGGCTTCGCGGACGCCTCCAGCTCCAGTCCGCCCAACCTGCTGCTGGTGCTGTCCAAGACCTGTCTCGAACTGGAGCAGCAGGGCGTCCACATACTGGTAAGTGTTACGGGGGGCGTGGCAAATCGATTTAATCTATATAGCTACTTCATTTGTTTGTATTCACAGATCGCTCTGGTCGATGATCTCTATGAGATCGACTCGGAGAACAGCGCGACGCTCACCCACGAAACGGAGATTTGCGCGGAGATGCGCGAGACGGCGCAGTCTCTGCTGGACGCGTATGTGCGGCTGCAGGGCACCAACATCTCCCAAATGCTGCGCAAGAGCGTCGAGACGCGCGACTGGCTCAACTGCCTGGAGCCGCGTTCGGTGCGCGCCGTGATGAAGCGCGTCGTCGAGGAGCTGGCCAGCATTGAGACCGTGGTGGCCAGCTTATATGAAACGAGCGGCGTCAATGCGGGCTTTCGGACCACGGCCAGCAGCGATTCCAGTCGCAAGACCTACTTCAGCAATTTCAATGCATCCAAGCCGCAGTATCGCTCCAATTGGTCCAATTACACGCCCTCCCAGCTGGAGTCGAGCTATGTGTCCAACATACATCGCCTGTTCTCGGAGCGCGTCGACATATTCACCTCGGTGGAGTTCAGCAAGGCGTCCATTATCATGGGCATCATTAAAATTGGGCTCAAGGTGAGCAGATGGGAAACACTTTTTTTGTGGTTTAATTATCCTGTTTATCCTGTTGGCAGACGCTGCTGGAGTGCGTCCGGCTGCGCACTTTTAGCAAGTTTGGACTGCAGCAGATCCAGGTGGACGCGCACTATCTGCAAATGAATCTCTGGCGCTTTGTCAGCGACGAAAAGTGAGTCTGGCTGAAATATTTTCATCTCTTGCGTTAACATTCACTTCACATTTAACATCCACTTTGCAGCCTGGTTAACTATCTGCTGGACGAAATACTCGGTTCGGCGGTGCATCGCTGTTTGGAATCGGTGCTGATGGAACCGAATGCCGTGGAGATCATTTGCGAGCGTGGTTAGTACTTGCTGTAAATTCCAGACCAACTCTCTGTGCAACATTCCTGGTCGTAAGCCTGGTTTTAATCTGTGTCTATTTAATTTCTGTTACTCGCTGCTAGCCTAAGGATCTAACTTAAATATACAAATACAATATACAATATATATATATATATATAACAAACAGATTGTCTATTCCGCCGGCTGTGGACTGAGTCGGAGCATAAACTCAATGTCCTCGCCCTTGAAATCCTCATCGCTGTGCTCCGCCGTCGTCGTCACCAGTATATTGTGCGTCTCCAGCTGGCCATCGGTTTCGCCCGTCGTTATCGTTATCAGGCTCGTCTGGGATTTGTTTGGAGAATCTGCGGCGCTGTCGCCCATTCGATTTTGCATGCGCGCCTTGCGCGCCTCCTCAAACTCCTTGGGATGGCATTTTTTGCGATGCGAATGCTTGTTCGCATTCGAATTGAATGTCTTCGGGCAGTGCGGACACTTGTAGAGCACCTCGCCGGTGTGGGTGGCCATGTGCTCCTTCAGATTGATGGCCTTCTTGAACTTCTTGTTGCAGACACTGCAGCCGTGGACGCGGTCCGCATTGTGCACGTACCGCTGGTGGCTGAGCATGGCGCTGCGATTGGGCGACACCTTGCCGCAGATGTTGCAGGTGCACTCCTCCGAGGAGCCGTTGTGCCGACGCACGTGCTTCTTCAGGCTGTATTTGTTCTTGTGCCACGAACCGCATATGTTGCACTGCACCTTGGGCTCGGTGACGCCGGCATGCTCCAGCTGATGGCGCTGAAACGCGGCGCGTCCTCGTATTACCTGGGCGCATATGTCGCACATGGTGCCATAGTTGCCGTGCACCATCTTCACGTGCGTGCAGAGCATGGACACGTTCGGGAAACTGTGAAAAGAATCGCAAAAAGAAACCGATTACAATTTGATATGCAGGTGGTAAGGAATACACCTAAAAACCGGGATCGGCTACATCACATTCGCTCACCGCCGCTCGCAAATGTCGCAGGGCACGTTGCGCTCCTTGTGTATTATCCTGTGCTGATCCAGCAAATACTGCTTGGTATACCGCTTCGGACAGTGCTCGCACATGTATTTCTTCTGCTCGTCCGGCTGGTGCTTGAGCAGCTCATGGTTCCGCAGGCACTGCTTGTCCGCAAAGGTTCGATCGCACAGTTCGCACCTGAGAAACGGGACAGGGATTAGTTTCACTTCAGCTGTGTCTGGGAACAAATGTGTACCACTCACTTGAATTTCTCGGGATTCGAGTGCCTGTCAATGTGATCGGTGAGGAAGGAACGTTTGTAGAACTTCTTGTTGCAGCAGACCGCGTAGCCCTTGCGATGATGCGCACGCATCATGTGCTTGCAGAGCAGCAGGAACGTCTCCTGTCCCTCGTGGCAGACGCTGCAGGTGAGGCGCATATGCTGCGCTATCTTCTCGTCGATCTCCTGCATCGATTTTTTATAGTCCACATAGCGTTTGCTCTTCGGCAGCGGCTCCTCCTCGGCGCCAGCGATCACTTTTTCCAGCTTTGTTCTGCTTCGGCGCTTGGCCGACGTTGGCTTCTCAGCTGGAACATCTGCGTCAACTGGACGTGCTTTGCTTTTGGCACGCGAGGAGCGCGTTTCGCGACGCTCCTGCACCGCTTCAGTGAGCAGCACTTCCTTTATATCCGTTTCCTCCGTCGGCTCAGTGGTTGCTTCTGCTGTGCTCTCCTGCTGGGCCAGCACATCGTTCAGGAACTGCTCGTTGCTGAATGATGCATCTGCATCTGCATCTCCATCGCTCTCATTGGCGTAGAAAGCTTCCACGGTGTGCTCATTATCCTGGGTCAAGTCATCCTCGGCATCGCCCCCGCTGGGGAAAACAAAATCTTTTGTATCCTCCAGCCTCTCTTGTTGCTCCAGCTTCTGTTCGCCTGCAGACGGACTACTGGCGTCTCCTGTGCAAATCTTCTCCTGCTGTTCGCTGCCCTTCAGCGAGAATCTTTCGGTGAGCAGGCGGTGCGCCTTCTCCACGCTTGCATAGAACTCATGAAAGTCGCTGACGCGTGTCCAGCAGCCCTCACAGATGGCCGTCGATATGGGATCATCGCTTTTAGGCTAAATAAATGCGCTCCATTTACAGATGCAATTGGATATAGATACAAATCTGCGGGTACGTTTACCTGAAACCAAAAATATTTGGCCAGCACGGTGGCCACGTTCAGGGACAAGCCGACGCCCTCAAATATTTGAATGGTGTCGTTGGCGCTGTTCAGGCACAGACGGCAAATCATTTTTGCATTGATTATTCCATTAAAAACCACACAATAAAATAAAAATATTCACGCAATTAAAACTAGCAGCAATCAAAACAATGTTCTGCTTCTTTTTTTTTGCATTAAGTGCTATCGATAGCTTCGATAATTGCTGTTAAAAACAGCTCTGTTAGATGAGCCGAGAAAATGTTACTTTTCTGACAACAGGTGGCGTGAGGCAATTTTGGCGGGAAATTTAAATTTTCATAACAATTAGAAATATTAAAAAAGCAATTTCAGATAAATAAATTTAAAACCATGTAACATTTCTATTTTTGGAGAATTGGTAATTTATTTAAGATAGAGTTGAATTAATTATTGTGTAATCATATGTATAACTAAGTTCTTGTTTATTTGTTGGATTTAGTTTGTTTGTTTTTTTTTTCTGAACTAAACAAGTAATTATATTTAAAATCACAGCAGTCTTTTAATAATAGATTTCTCAATTTTTGTGTTTTAATCAATTTGAACGCGTATCGAAGGCGCCATTACTAACCATTAACAATCGAACAAAGTTTTACTACATACATAAATCCTTTAAAATGTAACGGAATAAAAGAGCTTACAATTTAAGTGCTTACGAATAACGGAGCAAAAACTGCATACTAACTATTGACATTATCATTGTATCATATATTATTATTATAATATATATAGAGAAAGAAAGTGCATAAAATTGAAAACGAATTGAAATTGCACAGATTTTAAAATTACATTAGACTTAACTATAACTACATATTAAATATATATATATATATAGGTATATATAGCTAGAGATAGTCTAAAAATGTACGAAAAGAATTTAGCTACTGGAATGCATTTAACTTGTTTTCGTTTGAGTCGTCCACAAATATATATAGAGTCCAAGTTGTATCAACATTAAATAATAATAAAAACCTGCCGCAATATCTTTACTGTTTAGCTATGTGTGTGTGTGTGTGTGTGTGTGGGTGTGTATGTGTGTAGATCGTTGTATATTGTGCAGTATTAGGTTTAGATCTTATTATGTACAAACTAAAATCTGAGCTTCATGTTTCGAAAATGCTCGCCAGTTGAAGAGATGAATTATAGCTTTATGATTTTTCTAGATATAGCTAGCATTAATATACAAATTGATAGTAAAATTTTGATTAAAGTTACTAATTTGAGGAATTCTAAATAAATCTATACAAAATTTAATAACAATATCTATATATATAAGCGGTTACATAACGAACAGAAGAAGCCTATTGAAAATGGATATTAAATTGCTTGTATTGGTATTCGCCTGGCTGTTTGATTATCTTTACATGTATCTAACACTCACACACACAGATACAAATTTAGTTACACATCGATACAACTATGCATATTACATACATGTATATATATATGTACTTCTATCGTACATATCGGCTTAGATCACAGCTACGCAGAGTTATAGGCAAGGCGAGTCATTTATGGTTTTGTTTGTTTACATTAAAGAACACACGCACACACTCACACACACATATACACACACACACAAACATACAGTGGACAGTCCAGCTGCCCTAGCCCGCCACCTGTTGCATGGTTATCGTACTAATCAGCTGCTGGCAAATCTTGCCATACTCAAACTGATCACCCGAGATGCGTCGCAGCTTGATGCCCTTGCCGGCGCCATGGTGATCCCGACTGCGTCCCTCGCACACCTGCAGCTCAATTTGCAGGCCGCCGGAATACTCGAGGCTCAGGTTGGTGGTGGGCTCGCCACAGCTGGACACATTGCAGGCGGCTGCCTGGCTGCTGGCGCTGGCTGCCGCATTTGGGGTCGCTTCGCTGGAGGCGTTGGAGGCGCTGCTGTGCCGCGACTCGGCGCCGCTGTCCTCGGAACCGATGCTGCCCTTGTGCAGGACAAAGCTGTTGGGCGGCATCGTCGAGTCGATCGTCTGCTTGACCATCTCCAGTATCCGCGTCGAGTCCAGGTTGGAGCACTCGTGCGGCAGCGGCACCTCGTAGCACATCTCGTCGGACATGCGGCGCGAGTCGCACATCGAATCGGGCGTCAGGTGGCCGCATTCGGTGTGGTCCCCCATTTCGGAATGTGAGTCGGACTTGAAGCCCGAGCTGGCCGACGGCTCCTGGCAGGAGGGCGACAAATTGTTCGAATCGTTGCTCAGCGAATCGTCCGAGAAGCCCAGCGATTTATCGCTGCCACGCCTATGCGCCTCCGCCTGCGATTGCGACTGCGACTGCGATTGCGACTGGACATGGGACATGGCTGAATGATTGCCACTGGAGGACTCACAGTCCAGGCTCGCCTTGCGTCCGATGCCGCGCGTTATCGAGGGCATATCGCTGCTGGCCTCCGTGATGATGAGACCCTGCGGGAGAAATGGAGAGGAGGGGAATAGAATAGGATTTGGAGTCTTCGGCACATTGCCAGCCAGTCTGCTCACCTGCAGCGACATGATGGGCGTGTGCGGCTCCAGAGAGTCCTCGCTGTCGCGACTGTTGTCCGAGGAGAGAGCCACCAGCGTAATCTCGCTGCCCTGGACATCGGTGAGGCATATCTGGGGCGTTATGCCGCCCGTGCAGCCGGCGTAGGGTGTGCCCGTGCTGATCGTGTGGCACATCTGACCGTTGCCATTCTCCTCCTGGATGATGCACAGATTGGGCGATGCCGGCGGCGTTGGCACCACGCGCACCGGCTGCGCCGGCGACAGATTCAATGGCTTCAGATCGTAGTAGGCCGCCGTCGGCATAAACCAATTGGTCGTCCCATAATCGGCCGACTGCTCAGCGGCGGTGCACACATCCATGGACAGATCGAGCGGCTGCTGGGCGACGCCCTCGCTGGCGGCGGAGGTGCCGCGTGTTATGGAGCCGCCGCCGCCGCCGGTGCTCAAACCGGATATGCCTTTGGTGATCTGATGCAGCGGCGATGTGGCGGCCGGACTCACCACATTCACGCACGGGTTGAACGGACCCGTGCCGGGCAAATAGGGATTGGGATTCGGGGAGCAGCTGCCGCTGAAGCCGCTGCCGCTGTTGCTGTGACTGTGGCTGTGGCTGCTGCTGTAGACCGGCGACTGGCAGCCGCTGCTGCTGTTCGAGTTGCTGGCGCCCAAATTGATGCTGCTGAACTGACCCACCAGCTGCTGTGGCTGGAGCGGCAGTGTCAGTGCCACCGCTGCCGTCTGCTGATATTGATAGCCGCAGATCGGCTGGCCGAACATCTGTTTGGCGGTGGTCAGCGAGGCGTTCGGTCCGTGCGGCAGCATTAGCGGGGACACACTGTAGCTGTGCATCGGCGGCTGTTGCTGCTGCAGATGCGACTGATCCAAATGGCCGCCGCTCACCGCCGATCCGCTGGCCGCGTGCGCGGCAAGGCCCAGCTGCGAGGCCAGATCGATGGGCACCACATTCGATGAGATTATCTTGTTGGCCATCTCGAAGCTGACGCGCTGCTCCTTAACCAGACGATCCAGCGCCGGCATCAGATTCTTAATGGCCTCCGGCGGCACCTCGATATCGTGACCGCGCCGCAGCGCCAGCTGCAGATTCGTTGGCTTGCCGTGAATCGGTGAACCTGCGAAGGATGTTTTTTGCTATCAGTTTTAGCCAAGAAAATGGAGGCGGGTGGGCGTGCGTTGGCTCCAATTGGTGAATTGACTCTTACCGGGCAGACTGATCGAATTTTCTAAAAGCGGCGGACTGGGTGCAACCAAAAAATGTCTCTGTGCGATACCTTTTTGCAGCGATTGGCATTCCTGCAGCGGTCCCTGGAACTGTGAACGGGAACCCTCCGAGGCGCGACGCACGGGACTATAGCGTCCTGCAGTCGCTAACCGGCAGCATGTCGCAGGAGAGAGAAAATGGAGGAGAATAACAAAAATAAAAAGAGAGAGAGAAAATACAAGAAATTAGTTCAGTTTTCTTGGAGCAGCATTCGAGTTGGTTTTGGCAGCAGCTATTGGCAACATAACAAGGAAAAAAACATAAAAATAAATAAATAAATAAACCGAAAACTTACCACCCTCCTGCACAGTGGGCAGCTTACAGTGGGCGGCGCGATAGGCGCGCCGATTGTTGGCCGCCGCGTTTGGCATCACCAGCGGCACCGAGCTGCTGCCGCCGGTGGCGCTCAATGGCAGTGAGTGCGGTGACGCTGCCACGCCCATCGGCAGACCAAAGGCGGGCGCATTGGGCGGCGATTGGCTCAGCGATTTGAGCGTGGGCGGGAAATAGTCGCGATTCATGCGAGATTCAACTTCGCGTATGAGCTCGGGGCAAATGACTGACAGACCGCAGGGGCAGAGGCATGGGTCAAGGGGGGGATTAAAGAGTGAAGCGTGCAGCGGCAACGGCAGCGGCAGCAGTTGTTGTTGTTGTTGTTGGTTGGCGTTGTGCGGCAGGCGTTGGCATTTTAGCGTTTTACACAATGCAATTAACCAAAAATCCAAAAACGAAATATAAAAAACAAAACCAAAAAAAAAATACAAAATATATATATAAATATATAAAGTTACAAAATTATAAAAATTAAGTAATGTAGATATGTGAGTAATTTAAAAAACTTTAAAAAAAACTACATAATCAAAGGATTTGTTAGAAAGCAAAGCATTTAAATTGAATAAGCCTACGTTGTGGATAAATATGTATATAACAAATTAAATATAAAAAAAGCCTATATTAGAAATAAGGTATATCTAGATTTAATGCATAATAATGCATTTTAAAAATTAAAATCATTCATTAAAGTTCCCCGATACTTCTGCTTTGAATAAATGTATTTCCCCCCATTTTGATTGCACTGAATTTTACAACTCTGACTTATCTGTTAAACTTCTGCTGCTGTTAACCATAACAGCGGTAAACGCCTTATTCGACTGCTGCTAAACACTACTTAGCGCTGCCACTCTTTTAACATTCTCTTTTCCATTTTCCTTACAGAGCTTCATCGTTTCCCATTGAGTAATAAAGAACATTCTTTATTACTCAATGATCGTTTCCCAATGACCGCTCTCTTTAAAAATGATCCGTTGCACCACACTTGAAACAACGCATCCTCTTCTCAAATTGCTCATATTTTCTCTTTTGTTGGAAGCATCTCTTCTCTTGACTTGCTAACAGCTCCGTTTCAATCACACTTTCACGTTCCTTATACGATGTGCACTTAAGCTTATACTTGAAGCTTGTTCAAGCCACGCAAAATGTAACGAATAATGTAAATAATTCTTTTCATTTGCAGCAGGTGTTCGTGGAAACTGTTTTCCGCTAATTTCTAGCTGTTTCTTCACTTATTTTCTCCTTTTATCCCTTCTCGCAGCTTTCTGCGAACGGCAGCTTTGTGAAAGTGTGTTTTTTCCGTTTTCTAGTATATCGTTGTCTCATTTCCTCTAACAGCAGCTGCAATCTCTATGAATTAGTTTATTAGATTTCCGTTATTTTCACTGAATTTTGTTTGTGTAAAAAAAAACTCGCTTATCCACCGAATTTCCTCTTTGATGTAATTTAACTACGATTTTTTTTAGTGAGATTTCAACTGAATTGTTTTGCATCACTTTTTGTCTCTTTTCTAGCTCAACCCTTATCCATTCCCAGCAGTTGTTGTTATTCAAAGCTGGAATTATTAAATCAAAACGGTAAACATACCTGGCGGTCGCTCCGTGACGGTCAGCAGACCTGTGCGGCGGGTGCGCATATTGCCGCCACCGCCCGCACCGCTGCCGGTGGGCGTCTGCGGCTGAGCGCCCGGCGGCACCTGCATGTGGCCCAGTTCCCCGGGACTGTGGCTAACGGAGAGATCCTCGGTGCAGCCGACGGTGTGGCGCTTAACGCAGCCGCGCTTCTGCATATACCTGCAAGGATTAACAAGGATATTAAGTAAGGGTTGCAAATGTCCGATTAGCATTCAAGCTGAAACTTGCCGTTGTATTTCCTCGCTGCACTCCTCGCCGCTGTTCTCCGGACAGCAATGCAACTGCCCGGGCGACTGTTCGCTGAGCGGCGACAATTCGGCGACGCCGGGCGTGGCACTCAGGCTGGGACTGATGTAGTAGCCAGTGGTGTCCATTTGCTGTGGGGCTACGGCAACGCCGCTGCTGCCCGCCGCCGAGACGGTGGCGGGATAATAAATATGCAGATTGGCGCCACCATCCGAAGCACGACGTCCAAAGGAACCTGGCGAGGATATAGAATATAGAATTCCAAAAAGAAGACAACTTTTGGGTCTACTCACTGGCACCCATGACGACGGGCGGCTTGAGAAGATGCTGATCCTTGATGGTTAAATTGTGCAGCGGCTGGTTCTGCAGCATGGGCAGATTCATGGGATTGTAGGGCGTGGCCTGGGCGGGATCGATGGGCGGCACATGCGGATTGGCCAGCGCCTGCTCGTGGGCCACATCGCCCGGACCGACGGTGTGGCGACGCGTATTTCCGCCCGCAACGCCGCCCGCTGTGGCGCCCAAATGCTGCGGATGAACAGGTGGCTAATGACAAGGAAAAGGAATAAATTTTAAGTGAATATTTTGAGTGACTGGGAATCTTGGTGTACCCACCTCGTTGGGTCGCGCCAGGCACTCCAGCTCAAAGTCACCGAACTTCTCCAGATCGACGCCGACGTCGGCGCACCAGCCAAAGCCGAGCGCCGATGTGGAGGCATTCGCATTGGTCAGCGGACTGAGGCGATCGAGAGATTCCTGTTTGACCGGCTCGGAGCGATCAACGATGCCGGTGGTGATGCTGGTCTTGCGGGATCTCGAGTAGGCGAGATTCGCATGGTGCTGCAGTCTTTGGTTTTCGCGTCGCTTCTGCAGCAGCTTGTCCTGCAGCAGATTGTATATGGCATAGATATTGTCGAAGCGCTGCTCGTGCACCGACTGGGCAATCATGTCCGCCGTCAACCCCGGCAGCTGGAGCATGTGCGTCATCACAACCGCATCCAGCTGTGGCCCACTCGCCACATCCGCCCCACTCTCAGCGCCACTGAGCGACGTCGTCGAGCTGGCCAACGAGCCGGACGGCAATTGAGTGCCAGCTGAGCCAAATGGCAGCGTGCCGGCATCCAGACGCTCCTCCAGCTGCAGCTCCGCCTGCCAGTCGCTCAGCCAGCGATGCTTGATGATCTGTTTGATGGTATACCGGCGATCTGGCTCCACCACAAGCATATTTCTGATGAGATGCTCACATTCTGCAATCAATCGAAAGTTGTTTAAGTGCCGCATCCTTGAAGGATTTCTGTGAAATGCTCACCCTGCGACATGAAGAACGGTATCCGAAATTTGCCCTGGACAACGCGACTCTTCAGCTCCAGTATGGTCTTGCCATCGAATGGCAGGGCACCGCAGACGAGCGCGTAGAGCACCACGCCCAGACTCCATATATCCGACTTGGGTCCATCGTACTCCAGACCCTGGAATACCTCGGGCGCAGCGTACGGCGGTGAGCCGCACCACGTGCGCAGTGGGCTGCCCTCCTCGTAGTGATTGCTAAAGCCGAAATCCGCTAGCTGCGAGAAGGGAGATTTATTTAATAAATATTTTCCCTCAACTGGAGTCCGACTCACTTTGATGTTCATGTCCTTGTCGAGCAGCACATTCTCCGCCTTGAGATCCCGATGCACCACGCCGCGCTGGTGGCAATAGTGCACCGCCGAGATGAGCTGTGTAAAGACGCGGGCAGCCTCCGGTTCCTTCATGCGTCCGTTGGCCACCAGATGATCGAAGATCTCGCCATTGGGCGCATACTCGGTCACCAGGTAGATCATCGACTGTGATTCCATCACCTCGTAGAGCCGTGTTATGTGCGGATGACGCAGCGATTTCAGTATGGATATCTCGCGGAACGTCTTGCTCAGGTATTCCTCGTTGAGGCATGTCTTATCGATGATCTTGATGGCCACCTGAAAAGGTGAAACAGGAAACAGAAGGTCGAATTAGCAGCGCAATAATCAACTTTAGGCATCATTTCATATGAACTACTATACTATATATACTATATACTATATTCCAACACAATTTCGGATGTGGATGCAAAATTTGGGCTTGGCTAAGAAGGTGAACGAACCAAAGGAGAAGGCGACGATTGACAACAACGCGACGCGAGCCAAAGAAATTCGAGCTGTGTGGGCTGCCAACGTCGCGCTCCCAGCAACAATGAACCAGAGAGAGAGAGAGAGACAAACACAACGAAGATCAAATACACTTAAAATGTAACGAAATTCGGGAAATCCCTTTAAACATATTAACTGACTAAGAATTAGAGCTAAGCTAAATTGATTAGCAAACATTAATTATCATCAAAAATATGCCTAATTATAGTGTCTGAAAACAAGACTAAAACTCTCTCTTTAATTCATCATAGCTAAACTATAAAGTGTTGTTTTGAACAGAAAAAATATGCCTATTTTTAGCACTATATCATTTATCATCATTAAGAAAATACGCTACTTAAACTAAAGAACTGTAGCACCATGTTCTCTTTAAGTATATGCATATATCTTTTTTTATAATATATTAATTTTATAGTTATAAAGAATAGGAATGATCATAAAAAATATGAATTTTAAGATATATAACTGCATATATATTAAAAATATATACAATTATGAATAATTAAACTATTTTGGTATAATAAAATTTTAAATAAAATTTAGAAACCCAATTTTAGTTAACTAAACCTAACTGCTGATATAGTCAGAATACCCTTTGTAAGGGTATATATATACAAAAAAAAATAAAAGAAAAATGTGTCGCGCTGGGATACCACGGCGCGTTGTTTCTGTTTGGCTGTTGCTGGGGGTCAGGTGGTAGGTGGCGCACTGTCTGCAGCAACAGCAACAACAGCAACAACAGCAGACGCAACAGCAACAACAACAACAACTAGCACGACGACAACAGCACCAAAGATGGCGCGAGTGTTAAATTCTGTGTGGTTGTGGTAAGAGAGGTGATAATGATGATGATGAAAATTATAATAATAATGATGATGCTGATAATGATGATGATATTAGCGAACGGGCAGGGCGTGAGGGTAGAAAAACACAAAAAAAAACATTAAAAAAAACATTCTTTACACACGCCTTTCGTCGCTTTTGTCGTTTCTGTTTCTGTTTGCTTTTGTGTTTTTGCCAAGCATTTCAATAATAATTTAACAAAAACTGAAATAATTAACAATCAAGCGTAAACGTAGTGAGCGCGAGCGAGAGAGAAGTGAATACAAAGTGTGAGCAAAAGAGAGACGCAGACAGCGAGAAAGAGAGGTAAATCATTTGCTCTTGCTTACACAATGCCAGCAACAACAACAGAAACAATCATCATTATAATGATCAGAGCATCATCATGATGAGCCGCACACCGGTTTTTATTAGTGTTGTTTTTTATTACTGTTGTTGCTAATATTTATTGTTGCTGTTGCCTCAAAATTTAAACAAATTTCTGTCATTGATTCAAGCAGCACTTTTTTCTATATCAATTCGATTGCAATAAATAAATAAATTTACATCAAAATTTGTGTTCTTAAGCAAATAAATTGTATTTATGTGGCACGCGGCGTATACTTAATATTTGTGCATTGTCATTTTACATAATTGCCGTTTCGTTAAGCAACGAATATCTGGAAATGTCAAAATATATTTGTATTTATTCTTATCGAAAATACCCTGTAAATATGTAAATACTTTATATAGATTTAGATTTCAATCCATGAAATGTAATTTAACTGGGTTTTTTCTTTATATATAGATACTCCCAATTTAGATATAGAATCTAAAGAAAAGTGGCGTAAATTGTGATACAAATCTTTAACATATAATTTCATTTTACAATAAATACAAACAAATATTCCCATTTAAGTTTAATTGCACGTTAATCAAATCAGAAACTGAACCGTAAACGGCTCAAATGAGTCAGCTTTTGGGCTATCAACAAAAGCGAATTTACATTTTGCATTTAGCCATTTAGCATTTAGCACTTCTGGCAATCGGGCGGGAAGGACTACTTTGCCTTTAAATCAATATGTGCGCCGAGCGAGCCAGTTTTTGTTTGAACAATTTTGCCTTGGCTGCTTTGTTTTGTGTTATGCCAAGCGAAGGATTTCCAAATGTGACATTGTTGTTGTTGTTGTTATCGTTACTGTTGTTGTTGTTGCTGTTGCGCTTTCTTTGAATGTCTCATTTACGAGCGTTTGTTCTTAAGGTTCATCGCATTCGCTGCAAAAAGGTCAAACGGGCACGTGGCAATGCCAATTTTTTTTGTTGTTGCCACTAAACTATTTTATTCTTCATTTCGTTTTCCATTTTCACCATCAACTGTTGACAAACAATTTTAGCCAATTTTCATGTTTTATTACACTGTTAAAGATTTATGGTAGATACTGAAGTAGGCAATTTCCAGTATTTACGGTTTATCCAGTTTGATGTTACCTAATCCTACTATATATTTGTATTTGTCTAAACAAATTTAGGATTTACTTTTATATCATTCTTATTCCTACAAACGGAAATCGAAAATGCTGCTTGCAATGAACAATTCCAGGATATCTTTTGGTTGTTCACAATGATAACCTAAACATAATTTAATTACATAACTAAAAACTTTGACGGAACGTAAATGCTAATTAAAAATAAAAATTTAATGCGCTTATTTACATCAAAACGCATTAACTTGACTAATTGAACTTATTTCTTGGAATCAAAGTTTATGAACACAAAAAACATATTTTAAATCAAGTCTTTATTAATTTCCTTTCAGATTCCCTTTTTATATGCTGCCCTTCCACACGAAATCATTTTCCCGCTCCAATTTTTTGTACTCCTCCCGCAGCATTTCGAGCTCTTTGGCGTTTTGGGCGCTCAGCTTTTCCAGCTGGCCGTTGAGGGCGATGATGCGCTCCCGCACCGCGTTCACCGTGCACAGGCCGAGTCGTTCCGGCCGAAAGACATCGTCCTTCAGTGTGTTCATGTAGTGCCACATGTCCTGCAATTGGCCACGTTTCTCCACGTGATGCTTGCGCAATTTCTCGTCCATTTCCAGCTTCAAGCGATCAATGTCATTGATGAGGCTGGCGACTTTGTTGCCGCTCGAGGGACGTCGCATCGATGCTGGATTGTCAGCCTCGCCCCCGTCAGGGTCGTTCTCGTTGTTGTTGTCGTTGTCATCGTCGAGAAAATGGTTGGCATTCAATTTCACTTGATTGCATTCGAGATACTTTTGCTGTGCCTTCAGCCGCATCAGTTCGCACAGCAGACTGGTGGGCGTGGCATTTGGCTTCTTTTTGGCACGCAGCGGCTTCGGCGGTGCCTTCTTTCTAGGATGAGGGGGGGGACACGACTCAATGTCGTTCGACAGCTGTTGGTCAGTTTTTTTTTGCGACATGGAAACCGTTGCCTTCAACGTTTGGGGCACAAATGTTGCACAATGCCAACAGCAGGCAAGTCCTTGCAAAATGACTTGTACTTTGTGTGTTGTTGTTGTTCTTGTTGTTGTTGCTGTTTACACGCGGTAATCAACCGTGTGTTGCCAGCCCAACCTGCCCCCCGAGCTGCTCGTGTTTAATCAATAGTCGCCCCAGCCGCTGCCGCTGCTGCTGCTTTAACCGACTGTGGCTGCTGCAATTGATGCTCTCTCTCACTCGCTCGCCCTCTCTCTTTCTCTTCTCTCTCGCTTGCTCTGTTAACCCTCCACCTGTATTGCGTATATTTATGCCAAGGGTCGCTAAACTTTATTTGGGTTCAGTTGAAAAAAAAAATTTCAATTGCCTTCAACAGCAGCGGAAAATCGATTAATAAAAAATTTTCTTTGAATGGCCTACTTTAAAGCACGTGCTGTGCCGGGTGGAAAATCGGAAAAGCGTTATCACTGAGAAGGTGCTTTGACATTAATCAAGCAGCAGCTGAATGTTGCTAATTAATCAACTTTTATGGAATGTGGGAAAACACTTGAAATATTTGCCCAGACTATGCGAAAGTTTGCAGAAATTGATGATAAGCTAAGAATTCACTTAAAAGAGAAACAGAGAGAGAGAAAGATAAAAGACTGATTGAGAGAGGTAGCACGTGATTGATTTGCAAATTGTTGAGTTGTTTACGTTGTTGTTGTTTTTTTTGTTTGTTTGTTAATTTATGACTGGAAGCGTTTTTGATGATAACGCGCTTGTTATCATATGAACGCGAATGTAATTTATCGAGTGTGTGGAAACACCAACAACAACAACAACAAGTTGTAGACGAATAACAAATTTAAGCGCGAGTAAACAATCAATTATATACAACCAAGCTGAACTAAGCACATACCCTGTTAAAAAAGGTAATTTTTAAACAAAACTTAAATAAACTGCAATTTTTTATCTAATTTACTATATAATTTGCTTTATAATTTCTATTTAAACATAATTTTATTAGATATAAAAATTTCTTATTATATTCAACTAATTTCATTATTTAAATATTATTATTATTATTTTATTTATATATTTAGTCTCATATATCTCAGCAA
>SCDT01001019.1:25007-53547 GCA_004143765.1 Drosophila melanica
TGACATTACTTTAGCTATAAAATTTACACAAGCAAAGATTACTCTTGATCTAAACTTATATGAAAAGCTTCATTTTTAGAAAAAAATATAATCAATTTAATATTTAATTTAATTAATCATAGTATTATAAAGTATTATGTGTACATGATTTATTAACAGAATTTCCATTATGATTTATTAAACAAGTGAAATTTCGCAATAATTTCAGACAAAGAAAAATCGTCAGATTGAAACCAGAAGAATTTCTTTTGTTTTCGATGCAATTTTATAATTTATTTGATAACATTTTCAGCCAAACTGGAAGATTTACTTAAATGAATAAAATCTACTGTAAACTCAATTAAAATACGAAAAAAAAAACAACTTTTAAAATTCTGCTGCGCTAAACTGATCAAAAACCCTTCTCAAATAAACAAACCCAGGGTCAGTGTGATTTATTACTCATATTTCGACGCACATAAAATGCCCTATTGTATTTGCTTTATAGAGTATAACACATGGTCACACAAATATAAACATATGCACTTATGTACATACATACATATACGCAAATGTATTTGTATGTATATGTGACGTATTAATTGTAAACAATTTGTTGGTGCGAAAGAGCAACGGCAGCTGTGGGCAACAATGCAAAAGCGATTTTTAAGTGGTTTTCCTCAGCCATTTAATTTGCACATTTTCACGTTTCTTGAAAATTTCACAGAGCACGAAAGCAAAAAAAAAAAACGAATAAAATTATTTAATAGCAATTCTTTCATTGTTTTTTTTTTTGTTTTTGTTTATTTATTAATCGCAAAGACACAAAACAGTTGCAGGTGAATGAGGAGAAGGAGGATGCGGAAGTGAAACAGAGCGCACACAAGTCAAAGTCAATGCACAAAAATCAACAGACTGCCGATGCCCCAGCTAAATGGCGGCGAACACGGCGACGACCTGTGCCTGGAAACGCCGCATCAAAGCTGAATGAACTTCCAAAATGGAAGTCAAAAATTTGAAGCTGGACACATTACTCGACAACTTCCAACGCACGCACGCAGAGCAGCAGCAAAGAGAGAGAGAGAGAGAGTGAGTGTGTGTGGGAGAGAGCGATGCGAAAGCAATGCCAGCTGTGAAAGACGTCACAAGGCAGGCTGCGAAATTAAGAAGAAAAATCAGGCTGCCCATTCACAATGGGGGCGAAACACAAACAGGACTAGATATGTGTGGTGTGGGGCGGAGTAATAACAATAGAGCGCAGCAGTTGGAGCTTAAATATTAAAATTGAGATAGATCAGTTAAGCCGGGATTTATTTAGATGCTTGCGTTGCTAGTCTTTTGCCCAGAACTGTAAGTATACACTCATATTTGTCTGCACACATGTGCATAAGTAGGTATATTTGTGAGTTTGTATGCCCGCCATATCTGTTGGGTTTTGCTGATAACTGTGAGGCACCGCAATAGTTGTCGTTTTGTTGTTGTTGTGTGCTCGCACTCTTGCCCTCTGTGGCTGTTGAACCAACAAAAAACGACAGCAAAATCAGAAAAGGCAAAATACGAGAATGATTAAAAAAATAAATAAGTAAATAAAAAAAAACAACAAGAATAACAAAAGAAAATGAAAACCAGCAACAAAAGTCGCGCGCGCACGAAGCGAACAACAACAACCAAGTGAAATAAATGAGCCAACAAATATAAAAGAGCAAAAAACAAAAGCTAGAGAACGCGACTTTGACTTACACGCAGCAGCCAGACACCAAAGACAACAACACAACCGCAGCCCAGAAGCGCCAACGCCAGCGCTCAGAGCTGAGAAGGCAAATAAAACGAAAGAGCAAGCAGCAGCAGCAGTAGAGAGCGCAAGCAAGTGTGTGTGTGTTTGTAGTCGGCGGGGGCGCAGCAACAGTTACGGGGCAGACAGGTTGCCGTATGCATGTGTAAGTGCGTTTGTATATATGCGCACACATATATGTGTGTCTGTGCGTGTATATGGGCAGGTTCAAGGAGTCAAGGAAATTCGCAAAAAACAACAGCAGAAATTACAATATGAAGCAGCATGATGACAATTACACGCAAACAACTATAGCTAAACGTGTGTGTGTGTGTTTGAGGAGAGGCGAAAACGAAACTTGTCGAGGTCGAGCATACTTGAACAAAACGTAGCTACATATGCGAGCACACACACACACACATACACACACGAGTGCAAGCGAGAGAGAAATCACGCATACAATTGATAACGGGGCGAAAAAAATTCAAACGCAAGGTGTCCAATTAGACCACTCAACAGCAATTAGCTTTTCTTCTGCGGCTTATTTGCGTTTTGCTGGAGTTGCTATGACGTTCGCAGTCAAACAAACACACGAACATACACTTACACGCGCGCGTGAGAGCAGCGTGCACACACACACACAGCAAAGATACATGTACATATGTAGCTATGTAATCGAAAAACGTCACGACTTCCAAGTGGAAAAGCGCACGTAGTTTTTTTGCCGTCATTTTGGCTGCTGGCTAACAAAAAAAAGTAGCAGCATAATTGCCATTCATGTTTTTGCTTCCGCAAGTCGCCGCACACACGCACGAGACAGACATACATATGAATGCACGCATGTGTGTGTGTGTGTAATTGACAATGCAACTACTTCCCCCTACTCTTTCACATTTTGTTGTTTTTACATTTCCAGCACTAGCTGCTGAAATCGCCGTCGCCGTCACCGTCACAGTCGCAGCAGCAGCAACAATAACAAACGTTGTTAAAATAAGAAACATTTTTTAATCTTTGTCTCATTTCATTTTTGCTTTTGCTTACACATTACGTTCGCTTTCTATCTGTGATATTATTTTTCTTTTTTATTTGTCGCCAGATTTCTTTTCACGTTGAATTTGTGTTACATATATATATTTATATAAATATATATGTTCATATATTCGTATTCTCTTATCACTTGTGCTTGTTGTTGTTATTGCCTTTTGGCTTTTGTTGGTTGTTTTCGTTGCCGTCGCATGCACTGAACTTGAACGCGTGGGCGTAGCATGCGCCGCGGTTTATATTATCAAGTGCCTTTTGCTTGCGGCTATTGGAATTTTTTTTATATGTTTAAGAGGCGATTCTTATACGATTTTAGCGCGAAGCGCGGCCCACCTGCTCACGAAGCAAAAACTCGGCACCAACTGATTGGGACATTCGCTCTCTTCGCACACATTACGCGTAGCGCTCTTTCTGACTACACTTGCCAGAGCGCAAAACAGGGTTGATTTCTTTGTTGGTCGACATCGATAAGTGCCGACTACTATTATGTTAAGTGTCGAAGCTTTCTGTTCTGTTGTGGAGCAACATTCTGTCAAGTTGGCAGCCCACGTTTCATTAAACAGGTTGTCTGAAAGTCTGGCGCTACATTTAAAAACAATTTTTGGTTGTACAAAGGGTACGTTTTAATAAATTTATAAAATGGGTAGAACATCCAAGTTTGTTCATATTAGAAGGAGATACGAAATGCATAAACAAATTAATGCAAATTAATGGTATACATGGTATACAAAAAAGTATCACTTTACCCACAGAGACATTTTATGGACGGGCAAACTGCCTCACCAGTGGTGAGTAATTGGGTTTGGGCGGCTTTTTCGTTGTTCGCTTGGATTGGGAACTAAAATTCGCCGCCGATTCGGCCATTTTCTTGCTGAGCAGCGTCTTTGGAACCTCACGTGCCTCATACCAATAGGGATTCACTCGCTTCACCCAGTAGCCGCTGTGCATGTAAAAGTTGCTCAGCAATTTGGCAACACAACCGACGTTGACCATTCTTCTGTGGTTTTAGCCCCCAAGTGGATATATAATTTATTTGCTTACTCTGGATTTGGAGGCTTGCTTAACCAAAAATTGTTACAAAAATTTCTTTAATTTGTTTAAGGCTTGCTCTACCAAATAATGCCGCTACGAAAATTTCTTTACATCTATTGCAGAAATCTGTTGTGTACCCCTCGAATACTGAATTAAAACTAACTAACAATATTACGCTGCGTTTGAACGCGAGCGCACTTTTGAAACAAATCTGCGCGCCTACTCAAAACTCGAAAAATACCAAAAGGGAGTAACAACTGTTATGCCCAGGAAAATACCGTTCGGATAAGAGTCGCAATTCGCTTTGATTGTGAAGCAGCCATGAATGAAAGCTTTTACTGTAGCCGGCAACACAAAAAAAAAACACACGCGTGACGTCAGCTGGGAAAGCTCTAAAAAAAAACAAGTAGAACGTTGCAATCGGGCGTAACTCACTGCACTATACTCAACCATTGTATTTTGGAATACAAACAGGCTGCTTTAAAATTGAAGTTCCATTTGAGGGATTAGCCAAGCTTCTAATAGTCTAACGGACACTACACTAACTCAATATACTCTTTTCACTTCGTGAACGAGCATATAAAAGCTTTTAAAAATTAAACTTGTCTGCAAGTTAATTTCATTTGAATGGACTTCTATTCAAACTCCACGTCCATTTAGTTGTCAAAAAAAAAAACGAAACACAAATAGAATAAATAACAGTTTTTGACACTGCAACTGACGACAGCAATATAAGAGAGCAAGTGTGAGTGTGTGGGAGTGTGACAGTGAGCACGCTTCCAATTGGAGTTGGAATTTGCACTGGAAGTGAAGCAGCAATGAATGAAATCTTCCAATGCAGCCGGCACGCCCGTTGAGCCGAACAGCAAGCACGCGTGACGTCAGCTGTGAAAGCTCTGCGGCTGTGGGAGGAGCTTAATCTAGAAAGAAACTAAAACATGAGAAATATATGAAAATCAGCTGAGGATGCTGCGGCCCTTTGCTTAGCTCGTCAACGTGTTGGACTCTATGAAAATGCTGCCTCAATAATTATGGCACAAAGAGTGTATTCAAAATTTTAAATGTTCACCAATTTCAGAGACAATTAAAACAAAAAAAAAAAAAAAAGCCAAAACACAAATATCGAGTGAAAAGTAAATTTGCAAGTTTCGATTAGAAAAAAAAGAAGATGGTGCGACGTCGCAGCATGGTTAAAAATTTGGCCAATCAGTTCTCCTATCAACAGTTGGGCTGGCAGCCGCAGATGCTGCAGTGGCAGCAGCACATGCTGTGCAACAAAATGGCCGGCGCACTGCCGCGCATGCCCAGCTTGCCGCAGCCGGAGGCGAGCAGTCGCCAGCTGAGTCGCCTGCGACGCAATCTGATGAAATTCGTACCGACTCCACGAGTGCAATCCGCTCACGCTTCCGTCCCCAGTTCCATTCCGGGCTACGGTCCCATGTATCAGGCAGCGCCGCTGCTGCCCAGTTGGTGTCATTCGAGCGAACAGCTGTTCGAGCAGCAGCCCGTCCAGACGCAAGCGGTTCTCAATCGGCGGCGACAGGCCACCAGCGACATTTCCATACAGCTCAAACAGCAGCTGCAGCAGCTGAAGCGTATGCAGTTGCAGCGGGAGCTGAAGAGCTCGTTTAGGCCGTTTAATTTTGGCATATGTGCGAGCAGCCTGATTGAATTCCTGGACAGGGACAGCACCGCCTCGGAGTCGTCGATGTGTGCGGCCGCCCATCCGCCTGTGCCGACGATCAGCATTGTAAACCGGCCCCAGGAGAAGCGCGTGCGTGCAGATGACTTTGGTTATGTGCAGCTGGCCAAGCAGATGTCGCAGCATCAACCGATGTCCGGCGTCACCAAAAAGATGTCCATGCAGCCGAAGGAGCTGACCAGGCGTCGGAAGAGCGATAAAGCGCCGGTGAGCTTCAAATCTGATTGCAGCGCCAGTGCCACAACGCTAATTAACTGTTCCGCGGCGCAAGCAGGTAGCCAGGAGAATGCCCAAACCCAGACTCAATCAGTTCAACCAACGCAACAATCCCAAGCGGAGCTGAATTGTTTGGCCGCCAACATAAACGACAATTTGATAAAGATACGCAGGCTTTTATTTGAAGAGTCGTCGAAAAGTGTGGCAACGCTGCCAGAGCTGACACCACAGGAAATTCACAAACGTAACAACTTTGCCAAGTTGGCCGGTCCGGCAACGCTGAACTCGGCAACACTTGCCAGCAGTGCTCCGAATTTTGCCGATCTGGCATCGCCGCAGCAGCCAGAGTTGAAACCCGAAACGGTACTCAAACTGACGCCCGGCCAATTGGAGCTGCTGCAAAAGATGTTGCAGGAAAACGATCAACTACGCAATAGGGCAGCGAAAGCGGCCAAGAAAAGCAGTAAACCAAAGCGTCAACTGAATCTCAATAAGCTGTTTGAGGACAACAAGCTGCAGTGCGGCGACGCATCGGCAAATCCCTTGTGGAGCTCGCTGAAGCAGTTGGTGGCGCACATGTGCGACGTCAAGAAACCCGGCGAGGATACGGAACGTTTGAGTGCTGGCGGTCGGGCGCAAAAACAATACTCCGTCTACTTAACGGTGACCTCCGATGAGGAGGAGAACGAGACAGTTTCAGATGAGCCCAGCAAGCCAACTGTGAGCAGAAAGCCAAGGCCGAAAATGTTCAGGAAACAGTGCACTGCACCCACTGATCATCTAGAGACCTACCTCAAGCAGCAGCAACTTCGCTTTGTGTGTGGAAAGAAGCGCGTCTCCTTCAGACGTCGGTGTTGTGAAGCCAACTCCCGGTTGCCCTCGCGCCGGCCGCTGCACTGGCCCAAGCCGCAGCACATCAAGGTACCGGCTAAGAGGAAGAAGAAGAGGCTGGCACGTCGTTCGTGCAGTCGCTCCTCTACCCGATGCGTTTGGATGGACGAACAACCCTATCCATATAGCTCGAGCAGAAGCCGCCCTTCAATGCATAATCCGTTTCTTCATGTGACGCCTGCGAAAGGCAACTACTCAAGAGGTTGGTACCGTTAAGCAAGGATCGCGTATAATGGCAAATCTTAGCTAAAGACTCTTAACTAAGATTTGCACTTATACGCGAGCCATGCATTAAAGGTAAATACTGTTAAATTCTGTGTTTGCGTACTTCATAATAAAGTTGGGTCCAAAAATGTCTAAATGTCTCTCCTATTAATCAACCCCTTTATGTCTAATCAATTCACCCTTTGTTTAACCTTTGATAACTGTGTGCTTTGTGTGTCTTGTCAATGTTTTAGTTCAGTTCACAACTTTACCATGTTTTTATCAAAAACCAAAAAAAAAAATTAAATAATGTAAGCCAGGACGTACTACCGGATTAATACTGCATTTTGAGTTCAATGGCCAACTCGAACAAGATGCAAGACGAGCTGGACGTAGACTCCGATTTGGAACAGCAACAAGTGCAGTACCGGCATCAGGAATTTCAAGAGCCGTACCAGAAGTCGTATCGGCAGCCGTACCAGGACGAGTATCAGAAATCGGACCCGATACCGTACCAGGACATGTACTACCAGCAGGAGCATCTAGAGCAGTATCAGAAATCGTATACAGTTGACCGGAGTTGTAGGACGGAAGCACATTTGTCGGCACCCGATCGTGAAAATGGTGGCGAAAGAAATGTAAATTCACAAACTTATCCCCGGACACTACGTCGTGACCACATTCAGATTGAGCAAGTCCGTGATAGTGTCTATCGCGCACAAACACCATGTGATGGTGTCTCTCGAGCACGAACACCTCGTGAAGGTGTCTCTCGAGCACGTACACATCGCGGTGGTTTCGCTCGAGCACAAACACCTTGTGATGGTGTCTCTCGAGCACAAACACCTCGTGATGGTGTCTCTCGAGCACAAACACCTCGTGATGGTGTCACTCGAGCTCGAACACCTTGTGATAGTGTCTCTCGTGCTCGAACACCTTGTGATAGTGTCTCCCGAGCACAAACACCTTGTGATGGTGTTTCTCGAGCTCGAACACCTCGTGATGTGGTCTCTCGAGTACTAACACCTCATAATGTGTTCTCTCGACCCGCAACACCTTGTGATGTGGTCCCTCGAGGCATGACACCTCGCCCCACCCTACCTGTTACAGCTTCCCAACATTCTCACAATTGGTCTTCCGGCAGAAAATTTTGCGATCGTTGTTTCGAAGCACAGCCAAAGACGCCACGACCACCACCGCCACTTTCCGCCACATCTTCCCAACATTCTCATAACAAGTCCACCTTCAGAAATTATTACGAACCACACACGAGGTATCCGGCACCAGCAGCTCCTAATATATTTTGCTGCGAGCCGTGCTGTGCACAGACCGAAAAAAAGCCTAAACAAAAGCAAATACCCGATCGTTTCTGCGATACGACATCATCGGCTCCGTTCTGCGCATCGTGTCATCAGCGCCAGTCCCAATCACGTCCGGTATACCGAACCCCAAGTGTAATAAAACAACATCAAATTCCTTCAAGAGGCAACAGTTACACCCATCTTAGACCGCCGCCCGCGTACCGTCCCGACCAAAACGTGACCGCGTGTGAATGTGATTCGGATGAGCAGCCAGCAGACTACACGGAATTTAAGAAGTTCCCAGCGGAGTCGCTTGCTAATCCATTGGTGGCGAAATCGTGTACTGGCCTCTCCCAGCATGCTCGCGAGGGCTACCTGCAATGCAAGG
The DNA here is from genome assembly GCA_004143765.1 of Drosophila melanica. Taxonomy (NCBI): domain Eukaryota; kingdom Metazoa; phylum Arthropoda; class Insecta; order Diptera; family Drosophilidae; genus Drosophila; species Drosophila melanica. The sequence goes on from SCDT01001019.1 coordinate 33,533, forward strand.
AGAAACCCAAAGCGAAACCAAGCTTTAAGCCACAAGACAAGCATGGCTTTCAGCCGTGCGATAGAGTGCATCGTGTGCGACCTTTGAAGTCCACTTGCATGACGACAATCCGCTCTTTTGAGCAGATCGTGGATGACGCGAAACCGGACTATTTGGAGCGGCACACAAAGAGCGGACGATTCTTTAAGAATCCGTTAACCGTGTCCAGTTGCTACTGCAACATGCAGCCGCGCAGCATGCCACGGCCATGTCGCAAAAGTCAGAAAGGCCGCCTGCCCTACTGCTCCAATCCAAACGTTTACGAGGCGCCGCGGCAAGGATCTGGTCATCAGCGGATCCGACCGGAGCCACATCACACGAACGAACCTGTTGCCGGCTTCGGTTTTCCGCCGCTTGCTAACAACAACAATCAATGCACTAATTTTGTGCCTCAGGGCTGGTTCAATGAGTCCAACTTTAGTTTGACGACCCCAACGTATGTCAACAAGGAGCATTCCCACACGGGCGTAAGCTAAACTTATCTCATTTCCATTAAAGATCTTTTGTTGTTAAGCTTCTCCTTTTTTCTACCATTCCAGTTAACGCAGAAGACGCACCGAAAGACGCCCGGCAGATCTTCTGTAAGCATTTCTATATGTACTTGAATAATCCGACTGACTGACTGACGGATTGAATGACCGAAAAGTAGAACAGGACCCTCTTTTTTCCTATTTGAAACGGGGTTCCATTTTAAATGTTGATTTATATAAAGGGCAAAGTCCGTCTTTAACCCTTTCTATTAAATCATAAATCAATTTTTTTTCCAAAATAATATTAATTACGACTAGTTGAGTATTGCGCAGTCGGTTACTCCCGACTGCAATGTTACTCGTATCTGAAAATTCACTCTAAATTCTCTTATATAATTCGCAGCGTCATGGATTTGATTACGCGACAAACCAACCCAATCGACATCTATCCGGCTGCAGCGTAAGTTCACACTATATATCTGTATCTATATGAGTATCTGTATCTATATCTATATATCTGTATCTGTATCTATATCTATATATCTGTATATATATCTATATATCTGTACCTGTGTCTGTAGCAGTATCTGTATGTGTATCAGTATCTGTATCTCTATCTATATATTTACATATCTATATCTATATATCTGTATCTGTATCTGTATCTGTATCTGTATGTGTATGTGTATCTATGCATATGTATCTGTATCTATGTATATCTATATCTATATCTGTATCTATATCTGTATCTGTTTCTGTATTTGTATCTGTATCTATATCTATTAACTTTAAATAACCGTTCTGCAGACTGTTTTTAATACTACGAAAGGCTTCTCGCTGAATCTGAAGATACGCTGCTTTGACGCCAGCAAATTTAGCTCGAATTCGGTCCAAAAATCAAAAGTAAGTTAATTTTGGATAATTCCGATTCCTTTTAAGACAATTTGCCCGCAGAGATTGTCGGCTATTGCGCTGAGTAATCGGCTCAAGAGTCGTCATCTGCGCAAATCCAGTCTCTCAATTAAAAGCCACAAATTTCCGTTATGCCCGTTTGGGGTTAAGATGAAGCAACGCAGGAAACGCTGTCGCGGTGGCAAATTGACACCCACTGCGAAAATCTCGCAGGCCACACGAAGCATACGGCCGAGACCACGCGAGAACCTGCCGCTAGGTGGCCAAAACAGATCCATGACGGTGACCAGCATTCCACAGCAAAGCCGCATTCAGAGCGCCGTGAGACGCGATCGCACGCAAACCCAAAGATCAACGCGAGCCGCACAGGAGTCGGAGCAGCAGTTACAGACCGCGGTCAGGACCAGGCCACAAACGGCGCCACGTCGCGAACCTGCGCAAAGAACTCTGGCGAGCAGTCAAATGGCTACCAGGTCGCCGGCACGGGAAGCAGAGCTACAAACAGGCTCGGGAAGGCGAAGATCAGCCAGTCAGCCGGCCAGAAATGAACGAGCATATCCAAGCCAGAAGAGGCCAACGCAAAGGACACCCGAACGGACAGCCGAACCGGCAACGGAGCAACAGCCGAAGAGGAGCTACGAAAAGCAATTCAAGACGACCCAACGGCCGCTGTTGCTGCGCGATGAACCAGTGCTGCCGCTGCCGGAGCCCGTCACCCACTCGCAGTCGAACCGGGCCGGCTGTCAGGGCACCAATCTGCATCATTTCTATCGCGGCAGCTTTCTGGCCGTGCGAACCGCGCAGCTGGACAACGGCCCGCACAGCAGCGGCCAGCCATCAGGTCGGACACGGGGCGCATCCCTCATCGAGTTTGCCCAGAAAATGCTGAGGCCAACTTTGCTAAAGAAATCAATGCCGCCGGGTGCGACCTTTGTGGTGCCCAACAAGTATTCACCAGGCATGGACTTCGCGGTGAGCAGCAGGAGCAACTGGTCCTGGCGCAGGCTGCTGCCCAATTGGCTGCTCAACAGCAGACAAGACAACTAGTGCGTAGCCAGCGCTGTCAGAAACGAAAAAAACAAAAAAAACTGATGAATATCTCGTTCCGAAATTTAAACAAAATATGAAACGTTTTGGATTCAAAAAAATTTTAAGCCACTACAGAAACTCAAATGACAACAAACCGATCAGCGAGAAGCGAATAGAGACGCCGTGCCACAGTCAGGATGACAGCTCGGAACTGGCAGCTGGCGCCGAGATAAAAGCTCGTCCAACCGTGCAGCCCGCTGTGGAGAAGGCGAAAAGTGAGGTGCGCCCGCTGGAGCCGACGGTCCGGGGTCAGTTTGTGCTGGGCAGGAAGACGAGGAGCAGCGAGAGTGTCACGCGCCGGGAGCGTCCGAAGAAGCCGGAACTGTTGCGCTACCTGGGCGGCATGTGCAAGCTGTGTCCGGTCTGCGGGCAGCAGACGATAGCCACGGGACTGCCGCCCGATGGGCACAATTGCATTTGCAGCACGTGCAATGCCAAGATCCAGATGGCACTGGAGAGCTACAAGGATCGCCAGGACGCGGGCCAACGTGACGCACCACCAAGTCGGGCATACAGCAATCCGCAGTTAGCCACGCAAGGCACGCAAGGATCGGCACCGGCTTCGGGTCCGGCTTCCGTTCCGGGTCCTTCTTCAAGTCGTGATTGTAGCGAGCCGCCGCCGTTTAGCATTGTGGTGCTGCAGGATTGCGAAAATAGTGCACTAATCGATCAGCTGACAAGCGCCTTGGCGCGAACCTGTCCTCAGTACAATAAACCACAGATTAACAACAACAACATTGATTACAACAACAACTACAACGATATGTGCGAAAATCAATATGACGACGGCTACATGGAGAATCGGTTAGAATCCTGAAATACACATCCTAAATCGCATTTGACTCTAAATCCTTTTTCACAACAGACCTTCACCGAACCCAATGCCAGCCTTTGGCTACGACCAACCCCATTATAATCCCAATCCGGAGCCGTCCATAAACCAAGTCTATTATGACGAGACGCTAAATCGCATCTATGACTGCCCAATGAAACGGCGTTGTGGTGAGTAGAAACCACTTTCAGTGATATGAATAATCGATTCTATTTCTGTTTATAACAGCTCCCCGACAGAATAATTGGGCTGCCCCGGAGGACTACAACAATTACTATCCAATGCAGCAAAATGTGGGTGAGTAGCGATCGAAAGTTTACCAATTCCAGTTAGAGTGTTATTTCCGTTAATGCAGCTGCAAGTTCCGGTACATCGTTGTATCCCGGAGATAATCCGCCTTACAGCTATGCTAGGCAATATTCCGGCACAACTATGTGTCCGGCTGGACAAAATTGTAGCCGATGTAATCGAGCCTCAAACGAAGCTTACAACGATGGTTTTCCCAGAAGGGAAACTTACAACGATAATATGTCCAGAAGGGGATCAGAGGATCAATCCTACAGGGACCCGGCCTGCCAGGGCTACTCCTGCCAGCAGTGCCGCCAGGTCTGCGAGTCGAACAACAAACTGATTATGCTGATCGCACAGGCCCTGGAGCTATTCATAGCCAATAGGATGGCCGAAAGCGAAACCACGTCCGAAACGCATTCGAAGAGCGATAAAAAAAGAAAATCCAAAAGGGCCTCTGCTGCTGCTGGGAGCGCTCCGGCGAGTAGATCAGGATCGCAAACGCGCAGCTCATCAATCAATGGCCTTTCGGCCAGGAGCTCAGCCACGAAATCGGCCTACGTCAAGGAAAACACTAAGGAAAAAGCCCCAAATCAGGGCAGGGAATCAAGGAGCAAAGCTAAGCCAAAGGACAAAACCAAACCCAAGTTGAATAATCAAAAATTCTTTGTGCCAGTGCAGGAGCAGACGCGGCCCAAGAGCAGCTTCGCTGGCCAAGCCTGCCGCACCGATTGCCGCTGCAAGGCGAGCAGTTGTCAGTCCACCTGTGAAGCGAAGTGCAGCAAACTGCTGATCAACAGTGGAGCCGGAAGACCCAGTGCAGCCAGTAGACCCTGTGGAGCCGGTAGACCCAGTGCTGCCAGTGGAGCCGGTCACTCCAAGCAGGCGGGCAAGACGGGCCCTGCTGGCGGGACACGCGGCAGCCAATTGCGCGGATCCCGCAACAGCAATGCGCCGGCGGAAAACGCTCCACAGTCCTGCTGCTGTCCGTGCGCCAGGCAAGCGGACCGCTTTGGCGGCGGCGATGCCAACGGTCGCTGCTGTGCGGGACGACGCGCCAACGGCCTGCAGCCCGTGGCGCACTACCGGCCCGGCATGCTCCAGTTCCCCGCCAACTACATGCTCCAGCGGAGCGGCGAATGGGTGCGTCGCAGTCTCGTCCGCACCGCAGCGGGCGCCACCCTCCACGAGCGATCGATCGCCAGCGATCAGCATCAGTCATCTGACCAAAATGGCTGTCGCAACTCCGCCAACTCCTCCTGCCAGGGTTGTCGTACCAACTGCAAGTTCTGCCGTTGAGCACACAAATTACGCATTGTGTCGATCGTATATAGTATATAGTACAAATCGAATGCGAACATATAATGCATAATTTTGTTCGGCCGCGTGGTGGTTTATAGTTTTCAACAAAATCTAAATTTCCGTCAAATCAATCAAAACAAAATAACAATAAATAAATAACAAAATAATAATAATCAAAATAATAATAAAACTGGTAAAGTAAAGAATGCAGAATTTTAGTTGTTTTCAGTGATCTTCCATGTAGATGCTTTATTTGAAAAGTTTTGTTTTTATAGATGAGCATATTCATTCTCTCTTTCTCTTTTAAACTTTCACTCTCAATTTCCTTAAATCTGTCTCCCTATTTTGTTCAATTTCACCATCTTGATCTGTCTCTCCTTTTTCCTCTCTCTCTCTCTCTCTTTCTCTCTCTCTCTCTCTTTCTCTCTGTCTATTTTACTTTCTTTCGATCATTCATGTCTTTGCTCTTCTTCCCTAGTTTTATCTTCTTTTCTTAGTCTCTAATTTTAATTACCTATTTGTAACTCTCGCTTCGTTCTCTCTCTCTTCTTTCGTCATCTCAATCTCTCTCCCTCTCAATCTCTTTCTCCCTCAGTTATATCTTTCTCTATCTTTAAGCAAAAGAGCAAAGGAAAGAGCTTTCGTTCTTACTCTCATATTCTAATTCTCCCCTTGCCTCTTAATCGATTTTCTTCTCTCTCTCTCTCTCTCTCTCTCTCTCTCTCTATCTGTTAAATCTCTCTTTTATTTTCATATTATCTCTTTTTTCTCTCGTTCTCTTTCTAATTTTTTGATTCTCCTTTCTCTCCAGACAGAAATATATATCTTCAGTATTCCCCATTATTTCATTTCCCATCTTTATTAATTAAATTTGCTTACTGATCACTTGTACTCATCAAGAAGGTTTCTCTTAAGATCAATACAAATATTCCCTTCTGTTCGTTCGTTTCTCAATTCAAACGTGCTGCATAGTTTCTCCATTCAAAAGGAATTCCAACAGGCAACAGGCTGAAGGCTAAAGGATTTTTGCATGTGCTGCTTCCGCTTCCGTTTCCGTTGGCCCAGATTAGCTTCTTAGCGGCGCAAATCAAACGGGACAAACATGCTGCGGGACAAACAATTAACGCCGCAGGCGCAAAGTCACTAATCACCGGCAATATTTTGGAAGCGAGTGCGGAACAAAGGCTCTACCTGGCCTGCAGGGGACGTGATCGGACAATGGGCGCGTCGAGCCGCTTCCTGGACTGCAGTTCACACTGCGGACGAGCATCTAATTGCCCACTGGCCACATGTCCTGCTGTGCAGCAGCAGCAGCCAGCGGAAAATGTTAATTGCAGCTATGCTACGCACTTTTCCACACGCTCGCTGATGCCACGAAGCGGCAGCAGGACATCCTTTTCCTTCTTTTTGTTGTTTGCCAACATTTGTTTTTCCAATCAGCCCTCAATCGCTCTCTCTTTCTTTCTATCCACCTATCTCTTTCGCACTGTTATTCGATGCTCTGTTTGTGTACAAAGTACGCGCCTTCGCAGCGTTTCCGCTCATCATTCGTAAAATTGTATTTTAGTGCCACGCAGCAACAGATGATATGACCCCTACCCCGCACCCTTGTCCCTGTCCCTGTCCCAGCTTAAGTAATACAGGATGCGTTTGTGCAGGAAGTGCAATTGTTCATGTTCGCCTCGGAATTTGGACAAATGTTTGCGAAACGTGTTCGTGTTCGTTCGTGTGCGTAAAAAATGAATGTAAATCGATTTGTTGAGGCGGTTTCCTGAAATATTCAAAAAAAAGAAACTGGAAAAAATGCAAACATTCTTTATATATTTTAGCAAGAAAAGGTAAAAAAAAACAGTGCATATGTATAAGATCTTTTATATTTATAATAATTTGTTATCAGTTGGGTACAAACGATTGGGCAATACTCTGTTAAAAGTGCGTTTAGGCTCTTCTTTTTTTCTTACATTTTTGAAGGTGTGAATAGAGTACTTTTGAAATATTTTTAGGAGCAGTAAGCTATTTTCCTGGCATATTCGTGCTATTATAGAATTGATTGATTTTCACGATTTGATCACCTCTTTTACAAATAAAACCCGCAATTTTACTCAATTTTACATGGGTATATATCGAAAGTTTTATAATGCCAAGTAACATGAACACTGCACAAAACTAATATGCTATTTTCCTTTACAAACAGAGTATAATTTTGACTCAAAACAAAAATTGTTTAACTAATTTCAAAATTTCTAAAACAATTAAATTAAATTGAATGAATTTAGATATTTCTTTGATGCATTTCTCAAATAATTCAAAAATATTCGTTAAAAATTAATTTAAAAATATTCGTGAAAAATTAATTTAAAAATATTTGTTAAAACAGTTTCATTTTAGCAAACCTTTAAGCTTATTTATTATTTTCCCTCAGTATCCAATGTAATCAAATTCCGTAAAAGGCAATCTAGGCTAAACATATTTAAACAAAAAATAAAAAAAAATACCACCTCGGTTATCTGTTGGATCCGGTCACAAATTTTCGTAACTTGATAAGCTTTAACAGATGATATTTACACTATTATCAAATGTATCTTTTACATGGACAATTGCCAGACAATGGATGCTCAGTTCTACGCGGTGATCTTCTCTGCTTTTACAGTAATTTGTGAGCTTTACTTCTGTTGTTGTTGCTGTTGTTGTTGCTGTTGTTGTTGCTGTTGTTGTTGCCGGGAATTGTTCTTTGGGCATGTTGTGGGTTTTACTTGGGCAACAAACCATTTACGTGACACATTTCCGAGTCGATGCACAGCTTTGGTGTTGTTGTTGTTGTTGCTGTTGTTGTAGTTGCCGTTAATCAGATTCACGGCACATTTCCACACACAAAGTTCTTAAGGTTTTTATTTTTCATTGTTATCATTTGAAAATGCCTTAATCCGAATTTATGAAATGAAAGCGGAAGTCTGTGCGGCTTGTTTCCCATTGTGCCCACGATGGCAATTGCCATCTCTCTCTGTCTTTTTCTCTCTCTCTATCTCTTTCACTATCTGTGATCGCAGTTTTGTGGGGGTTTCTCCGTTTCTGCGTTTTGTGTGGCATTTGAATGTCTACGAAATCTGTTGTTGTTTTTTTACGAGCGCTTCTTCTTTTTCATTTTTTACGGTTACTTCGTTTCGTTTTGTGGAGCGATTGATTTAAACATTTAACGTTCTGCAGCTACCGCGCTGGGGCAGGTCCACAAGAAATTGGTGTTAATGACCGTTTTTTTTTTTTATTTTTTTCACATTTTTTTATGAGGCAGCTGCCAACACGAAATGACAGACGAGAGACAGACAAGAAATTACCACCGCAAGTCTTTAAGACTCGTCTCGGAACTACCAGAAACTACCCCACTCGGGTAGTATTTTTGGTATTGCCAGTTGGAAACTTTTATGACACATCTGTGTTTATTGATTTATAGTTCGGGAAAGTGCCAATAAAAACGAGAAAATGCGCCTGCCACGGATTAGCTATGCTCGGGCGGGATTTTCCCCCTCGCCAAACACCAAAACAGAGCAGCTCATAAAATTTCGTTTTCTTTCTGTGTGTATATTTTGGTGCAGTTTTTAATGTCGCTGTTGGGCTGGTCTGGTCTGGAGATATACATATATTAGATTCTTAGCCATAAATCGTTTAGTCGAGGGTGGCTGCAGTCCATAAAGCAATAAGTCGGGTCTATATATAGCACCAATACATATATATATATATATACAGAGAGCAGCACATTTGGTACTTGTGATAAGATTTGATTACTATATTTGGAACTTGATATATGGACGGCACACGCCCCCGCTGCCTGCCGCAGCCAGCTGCAATAACTCTGCCGATAAGCAACTATATAGTTCAACCCCAAAATGGGGTCTAAGAAGACAACAGGAGTATAGAAATATATAAAAATATAGTCAAACTGCATTTAACTTAACCAAAAAAATAATATTTAATATAAATATTTCTTTGTACAGTGTATCTATGAGTCGTATATGCTCGCCTAGCGCACTCTTACGCATGCAAGCGTTAACTTGCTTTAGCTTAACGCATTCTATCGATTTATGCGTCAACACAAACAGTAATTGAAAATAAACAGGCTAAGCAAATAGTTAGAAATAAGGAAAACAACAAGAAAATATGTTAAGAATAAAGAAATAGAAAAAATATGCTGATTATGATTAAAGCGCAAGCCATAGAAAGTCACGTACCAAGCAGCGATACGCGTTGCCTGGCCTAAGCAAACATCCTTTTTGGCCAATACTGTTCTCGTCTGGCTTCCTGTCCGATGTTTATCATGTGTGAGTCGAGTAGAACACAATGCCAAATGCAATTGGAGGCAGCTGGAATGTGTGTGTGTGCGAGTGTGTGTGTACAGGATGCCCGGCTAGGCGGATTAACTGTAACTAGTAGGCAGCGGCAGGATGTGTGTGCAGCTCAAACAAAATCGGCTCACAAGCAAACAATTGGCCCATTCCCAGTTCTTCGATAAGCGGCTGCTGCTGCTCTCTGCAGGATCTGGTCACGCATCGTCTGTGCTGTGCCATTAGGACGCCGCTATCAATTAGGCGGCCAATTAAAGCACTTAATTTATTTGGTCGCCGATCGATGTGATCGATAAACAAGCCATTAGATGCAGGCAACAAAAATTAGAACTCGCTTTCTCTCTGTCTCTCTTTCACTTTCGAAATGCGAGCAGGCTTCAAAGCAGACAGCGACAGGACCAGACGCAGATACATCTTACAGATACAGATGCATTTCGAGCCAGAGACAAAGGTGCAATCTTAAGTGAAAAAAACCAATAGCAATAATTGCGTAGAGTCGTCTCCGCTTAGATCATTTCAGTGGAATTGCCAGCGGCAGCTGCTGCAATTTGAACTGCGCAGACAGGACGCGCGCGTCCTCGTGCCTTGTGCAACGGGCCAAGGGGCATGCCCCTCAGAAAAGAGGCGCGCCTTTGGCTCTGGTTATTCCAATGAACTGAAGGCTGCGTAATTCGAGTATTCCACTTCACGCTTGTCGATTCGATTGATGAAAGGATTCTGGCACTTAGCTGCCCGACATATGCTCAAGCACATATGCCAAAGGATCAGAAAACTCCACCACAAAATTGGTACGCAGTAGTCAAATAAATGATCCTTTTTGTCGACTGTCACTTTGAGAAGGAAGTCGCGCCGCAAAACGCGCATTCAAATTTCGTTTTAGCTGTGCGAGGAAAAAGGATTTCCTGTAATTACGCTCGTTTTCTAGCCAGCGTAATTAGTCAACACACACACGCACACACACACACATAGCTATAATAACTCACAAAGCGGCACGTGATTGCCACCGAAATTGTTGGCATTGCCCACCGAATCGTTTATTAATATGTACAAAAGATATTTCAATGAAATTTAAGTGCGACTTGATTAATTGAAGTCTGTCAACGCCAACGAAAAAGGAAAAACCCAAAGGAAAAGTAATGTGAAATTCGGGAGAGAGAAACAGAGTCAACAAAGTTCAAAGTTGAAAATGTCATTAAATTATTTGTATATAAATAAAGTAGGTATTTCTAACTCTAATTGTTGTGAATGAATAATTAAATAGTCAGGTTTAGCATATAAAAACTATTTGGAATTTTTTATTGTTAAAAAATTATTATTTTATTTTTATGAATTTTAATAATGTATTTAGTTTTCTTATGACTATAACTGTATTTCCTTGAATACTTTTTAAATCTTGATTACCCTTAGAAATTAATTGCACCTGCGAAAGATTTGTAACTCAATTTAACTTCGCAGTTAAATAAGATTTCAGTTCTTAAGATTTGGTTTAACAAAAACTATCGATACAATTTTAAGTTCCATGAGCTAATCGATTTGATCGTCAACAATGTTGTCTATTCAGTCAATGGAAAATAGCAACGATTAGTTTTTGTGTGCTTCTCAAACAAAAGGATCTAAAAATTTGTCCCTTGCTGTCAGGTAAGCGCATTATCAAAGCCGTGCACTGCGAAAAAAGGAGAACTAAGCCGACAGCGTAGGTGTACATGACTGTTTTTTTGCTAACATATTTAATTTCCAATAATGCATAAATTTTAAATGTAGAATCAATGCTTAGGAAAAATATTGACAAAAATGCTATCCACCGTAAAAATCGGTTCAGTTTTGACAAAGTTATGGGAGTTCAAAGTTTGGGAGCTGTGGATCTGAGAGATTTACATGTCAACATTTTTGTCAATTTTGGCATGATTTTTGACCAAAAATTCAACCCCCTCAGAATCACTTTTAATGTAGATTTTTATGTCAATTATGACAAACATAATCAATCAAAAATATAAATTCGCAATTCTAAACTTTGAAAAAAAGAATTTTGCGGAAATTTACAAGGGGGGAGGACATGATTTTTTCACGAAAATCAAAAAAAATTTATTTTCTAAAACTCATATATTTTTGAATGCAGATTCAATTTAGGGGACAAATCATGAAAAAAATGATATCAAACTTGAAAATCGGTTTAGTTTTGACAAAGTTATGGGAGTTCGAAATATGGGTATAATGGATCCAAAAACTTTACATGTCAAAATTTTTGTCGATTTTGACATGATTTTTGACCAAAAATTTGACCCCCCCAAAATCACTTTAAATGTTGTTTTTTATGCTAATTACTACAAATACAATCGATTAAAAATAAAAATTCGCAATTCTATCTTTTGAAAAAAAAATTTTTTCGAAAATTTACAAGGGGGGACCCTTATGATTTTTTGACCAAAAATTTTCAAAAAAATTTTTTTTTTTCAAATTCATATATTTTAATTGTAGAATCAATCTAAAGTATATAACATAGCCAAAGTTTCATCAAAAATGGAAATCGCTTCAGTTTTGACAAAGTTATCTTAAACTTAAATTCAATTTTCGTCAGTGTAACAGATAGCGCCGCTCACAGCCAAAAGAGAGCGTGCGCGAGCGGCTATCTGGAAAAGAGAGAGAGAGAGAGAGAGAGAGGGAGCGAACGTGTGGTTGAGAGAGCGTAACTGACGGAGGCAACAAAACCCGCTGCAGGGGCACGATCGCAATCAGTTGAGAACGTGAAGTGCGCGTGTACAGAACGCAGATACACAGCTCCAGATACAAGATACAAACTTGTGTTGCGCTTGCTAAATACGCAGATATTCGTACGCAATAACAACAACAACAAAACGAATTGCAGCTGCAAACTGGAATTTTGTGTTAAGTGAACAAAAAACCAAAAAAAAAGAAACAAAGAAGAAAAACTTAAGAAACTTGAAGCTGCAACAATTTGAAATAAATAAAAACAAAACTTTCGAAACCCGAGACGGGCGCATATAGAAAAGTAGTTCAGAGCGCGAAATACATAAACGACAACGGTATTGTTGTTGTTGTTGTTGTTGTTGTCAGCTTGGAATTGTGAGATACATTTTTGCAAATTGTGAAATCCACAAATAATTCGATTTGCCTGCAGCCGCCCCCCCCTGTAAACTAGTGAAAATATATAGAGATAGAGATAGAGATAAATAGAGAGAGAGAGCGCGCAGTAGAAAACAGACAACAACAAACAAGAAGAGTCAAGCGAAAGCGAAACGCCAACAAGTGCAATTTCTATTTTCGCGAAAAACAAAAAGAAAAAAAATATATATATNAATTGCATTCGCAATTCCGCGCAGGAAGTTCCATAAACAAAACGCAAACAAGAAAATAAAAAAAAGAAATTCATAAACAAATTACAAATAAAGCAGGCACGTATATAAATATATATATATCTATATATATATAGAGAAAAGATATATCAAAACGGATGTCGCGGTTGTTTTAACAACATTTTGGACAACAGCAACAAGTGCATAATTTTGGATTAACTTTCGACTAGGTAAGTTTCAATGCGACCATTAAATATACCCTAACAAAAAAAATACAATAAAACTAAGTTCAATTTTGGCGCTCATTAAGCGCCAAATGTAGGTTTCATTAACCACAAACGACAACTATTTATGGCCAGCAGCATTGTTGTTGGTGTTGTTGTTGTTGTTGTTGTAGGTTGCTTAAAGTTTAAACGGCTTGTTTGACATGTTGAAGATTGCGCTCACAAATTGCTGTTTTGTTTTTTTTAATGCCGCTTACCTTGTACTCTGCTTCGTTTTCTCCATTTTCTTGGCATTGCGACTCGCTAATTGACCTCTAAAAGGTGCTTCATCATTTTTGACCATTTAAACGAACCAAAAACCCTTAATAAAAAACACAAAAAACTAAATATATGCATATTCAATACATAATAAAAAATTGAAGGTGTCAGCGGTTTATTAATGTATGATACACCATAGCTATAGGTCAACCTTATGATATGACAATCAATTTTGCCTTGAGTTAGGATCGTGACAACAAAAAAAAAAAGAAACTGATTGAATTGGAGTGTTTAGATATGTGTGAAAATGTACATATAAAATATATAATAAATTTTAGAAAATGAAAATAGAAAATAAGGCTTAAATATTGAGTTAATTATTGATCAAAATTAGTTTAGATAAGATTAAAAAATGATTCTAAAACTTATTCAAATTTTCATTAAAAATATTTTAGACTTGTTTTACAAATTTTGGAGTTACATTAAATGCACTTATTTTCTGTTGTTTAAAGATATCAATTTGAATGCCTTCATGCTTCAGTTATGTCTAGCCAACTCTTGAGCCATACTTCAAGTCCAGTTATAAGCCATGTTGAAGTCAGCCCTTTTCTTGTTGTTGGAGACATTCACTTAGACTCAATGTGCAGTTGCCATGACCGAATTCATAGTTTGTTTGGTAGCTGGCAAGAGTTATGAAAAGAATTGTCAAGAGAATTAAGTTGCGGGCAAAGCGGAGAAGTTAAAACGGGCAAAGAATAGAAACCACAAAACAAAGCGACACTCGAAATGCCAAGACGGCAGCTGCAAAAAACAAAAAAAGCAATACTAACCAGCAACAGAAGACACAACTTCAAGTCAGTCAAGCGAGTGAGCGAGAGAGAGAGAGAGAGGGTGAGTGTAAGAGGGAGCGCGGCATTAGAGGCAACTGGCATTAAATGCATTTTGGGCGCTTTGTTTCCCTTTGCGGCCCGCATATTGTGAATGCGCGCGCATGCGCAAAGGATGTGGCCAAGTCGGCTCAACAGTTCTTTGTAATCTTTGCAGCTGCTGCCACACACACACACACGCACATGCACACACATATATATAAAACGCACCTGGCTATACAACAGTTCTTAATTAAATTCTGTTGCAGTCTCTCTCCCCTGCTCAACACGCTCTCAATCTTTCTCTCTCAGTCGCTCTTTCTTTATCTCGCTCTCGTTGCTGATTCAGCCCCTGACCCACTAAAGGAAATGACAAGCTGATGACGCAGCGCCACTTTCCTTAAATGCAAGTTGTTAGATAGTACCAGGTAAACCCCCCAAAAAAAATGTTGCTTAACTTTGATAAGATTCTTTAGAAGTCGCATCCGTTTCCTGTCTAATTCGTTGTGGTAAAACATCTTTCAATTTATAAGGTATATATAATATAATATATATCTATAAACTTATTCAGTTCGAATAGTTTTGTCTATTTGGCATTAAAGTTTATTAGCTTTTTTTATGATATTTGGCAAAGATTTGTCAGTTTTTGTTTACAAGTTTTATTTAGACAAAATATTATTTTATTATTATTATTATTATCAGTCTACTTTATTAAATAGCTAATATCTATAATGATAAAAAAAAACCTTCCTTTTATGAAAGAAAAACTTTTTTATTTATTATATTCTATGTTAATTTAATTACATTTTCAAATTAACATTATCATGCTCCTAATATTTGATCGATTTTAAATTTCTATATAATATAGCTCTTAAAAAATAATGGTTTATAATGAATTTCTTTTTTAGTTTCTCATAAAATTCTAATCAAATTCATATTTTTTTAACTTTTGTTTCAAAACACTGTAAACTTATTTATTTTTCTTCATTCCCACTTGATTTTGTTTTATTTTAAAACCAGACACACCTGAGTTGTTGTTGTTGTTTTTGTTGCTGGAGTTTGTCTGCTTGTTAAGCTGCGTGCTGTTTATGGCGCGTGTCGTGGCGCTGCAGCTTCCTTGTCGGCTGCCACGCTCCATTGGCCGCGACACGTGTGGGGCGTGAAAAGACAGCGCCGAGATTCTGTCAAAGTGGAGACAGCGATGACAACAGCAGCCACGGCGGGTCTCGTCATCATCAAAGCATTCGCTTTGCTGTTTTTATTTAATTTCCAACTAAATATTTACAGACCCCTAGTTTGCCCGCACTCCCTCCCCGCCACCCAACCCCAACCCTGGCAGTTGGAAATGCATTTGGCGCCATTTGCTTTATTTTTAAACGAGGAAAAGTCGTCACACATCCGTCCATCAACTGCGCCCTCATGAAAATGATGAATGGCCGTGCAATGAGCGCAGTTCCAACATTCAATTTCCACCTCGCACACCACCACACCCACCCCCACTACATACGGAGTGGGGCACCCTGGCGAACGCGCTGCGCTTTTGCAGACGTCAGGCAGACGCCGAAGTCGCAGCCAGCCAGCGACAGCGTTACATGATTTGTAATATCAGCAAACACACACCAACACACACACACACACACACATGCGTCACAGCTACAACAACAACAGCGGCCAACATATGTGGGAATCCGGTTTGTTGTTGCTTGGCTGGCAAAAATGTTTATTTTTAACAATATTCAGCAGATTATCATCTGTCGTCTGCCGCTGTTGTTAATGTTGTTGTTGTTCTTGTTGTTAATGTTGTTGTTGTTGTTGTATGCACTCTGCTAAATATTTGCTATTGAATGAACACGTTTATTTGCCTTGAATTGCAGCCAAAAAGCAACACCAACTGTTTATAATCTTTAGCAAATTAATTGTATAATTTAATAGCCAAAAAGATACATTTGAATTTGGCTCAAACGAGCTAGACCCTTTTCCGATTGATTAGGCCTCAAGCAGCTAAAACAAAAAAAATCAAATCAAATAAAACACATTTCGCTGACAAAAACTCTTCAGCTGGAAATTCAACTTAATTCTGTGTGAACAACAACAGCAAATTGACTTAGGAGGAAGCGCATAATTTAGACGTGCGCAAGTGTATCTTTGAGATACACGTTCGCTCAGATACATTCGTGTGCAAGAGCAAAAAAGAACTGTTTCAAATTGTAATCAAATTAATGGCAGCTCGCAAATTTACATAGTTGCTACGCTTTTCCTTTTTCTTTCGCTTTGTCAGTCATTTGATATGTAAACTAGAAAATTTTAAAATTTGCTTAGACTTTGAGATACTCTATATATATACTGTAAATATAGAATATATACAGTTATTTTGAACAGTTGTAACTTATCAATCAATCAGTTATCTTTTAGCATTCGACAAGCGTGACACACTTAGCCTGTCTGTCATGCTTACTCAGGCATTCACTGTTTACAGGGTATATAAAGCTGAATGCGAAATTGAGCAAAGTTCGCGGTAGATGAGTTCTTCAAAAAACGGAAGCGACCTGCAGATAAAGATGGGAGGCGTCAACAGACAAAAACACAGCAAAGATTTAAGTGTATGTGTGTGTGTGTGTGTGTTTGTGTATGTGTGGGGAGCAAATTACGCACTTAAAGTGCTCGCCAAATGACAGGAAACGCGTCATTTTTACGAACTTCAAATTACGATTTTACGTTTCGTCGTTTTTTGTTGTTGTTGTTGTCTGTGCACACTTAAAGAAGCAACGTGTGTATGTGTGTGTGTGTGTTTATATAGTAGCTGCCACTAAGTAGCAGCAACAACAAGAACAACAAACGACAGTGCAAAGTGCAGACGTCAACGTAATTAAAACTGGCGCAATTGCATTTGTATTTGTTGTTGCTGTGTCCATATCGCACATTTCCTCAGCAAGCTGTTCTGTGTACATGTGTGTGTGTGTGTGTGTGTTGATGTGTGCGTCAGAGTTTCCTTTTGTGCATCCTGTGCGCGGGCGGAGGCGGATATGCGCACATTGCACAGACTTCCTGTCATTGACTCCAAGAACACGCAGCTAACAAGAGCTGACTAGTAACAGAAAACCATTTCCTACCCTGGGCGAAGGGCAACCACGACGACAATTTGCCGTATTGGACGCGTGCTCAGCACGCGGTTTGTGTGTGGGTAAAAGCCAAACGAATCCCCAATGCCAATGTTGACAAAATACATATGTACATGCAACAAAAAACATACACACACGCACTCAGCCACTCACGAATCAATCAGACAGATAGACAGACAGCGTGTGTGGGTTAATGCTTTCAGCTGATGTCGATGTCGACGATGATGTCGCAACGGAAGCGTAACCGACTTAAACACACACAATTTGCGATTTTAATGCTCTTAAATTTAATTCTGAAAAGTTTTCTTTTTAGAACTAAATAACACTCGATTCAAAAATCGAAATTGCTACAATAAATTTTCGTATTTCGTGCGATCGCAGTTTGGGCACATTTAAAATGCAAATGCTTATCGTTTATCGAAATGTTAATCGAAACTTTGTGCTAATGAGGGGCGGCCGTGCTTGGGAATGTTTATGGCATCCGCCGCAATTGAGTCACCAATGGAACACACGACGACAGACAGAAAGACGGACATACTGATAGCTTTTTATCAAGGCGTGAATTGGGTTGCATTAGCTCAAATTCGTGTATCTTCGTCGGCATTCTCAAATGCCCAATTTATATGTTAATAGCTCGGTTTGCTCAACATTTCCCCCAGACAACAACATAAATAAACATGGCCGTAACAAGTGGCTCTTGGGGGCAGCTTCCAAGCGGGTATTGTGTGTGTGTGGCTTCCAAATAAAAAGAGAACAGACAAAGTTTTCTTTCAGTTGTTTGCTGTTTTCATATTTGTTGATTCATTTCATTTGTTTACGCCCGTTGAACTCGGTGTTCGTGGGAAATATCGCACCAATGAACTGGGTATATAAATATATACATACATATGCACGCTTGTTTAATTAAAATTGCGGCTTTCGATTCCTTGGCGGATTCTTGGCTTGGTTTTACGCACTTCCTTTAACGGAAGCACTTGAAACGAGTTCCGGAAAACTATTAACACACGCAAATGACAAATGGGCCAACTCAAGGGTTCTCCACCGTTGGCTTCCCCCCCTCAATTGTGTGTGTGTGAAATCTCAGATGGTGGTTGTACCGTCGAGTTACCGCCCCCGCTCCCGCTCCCCTGCGCGGCTTCCGTTGCCTTCTACAACATTTAACTTTGTCTTTAGCTTTGCGCCGGCGGATGTTTTGCTTGTCATTGCCATTTTCATTTCCATGCCCTTTCGCATTCGCATTTGTATTCGGAATCGCATTGCCATTCTGATTGGCCATGCTTTGCTTTGGGCTATCGCCTTTTGTTTTGCTCGCCACATTCGCAGCTGCCAATTCGCCGACACCCGTTTGCTAATTGTTTCCGCTTTGCCGCATTGCTTCTGATTGTTATCGTAATCGCTGCCATTCCGGTTTGCCACTTGTCGTTTCTATGTCAGCCATCAGCAAACAATTTGCCAAGCCACCCAGCCACTCAGCCAAACAAACAGCAAACCGTCAGCGAAACAAATGTGGGCCAATTATTCAAGTGCGGCCATGGCGGGCACTCGATTGGTGCTGCTGCTGTTGCTGCGGCGAATGTTGTTGTCGCCTGTTGCTGTTTTGTTATTATCGATATGACAGCAGCGTAATGATTATTCAGCGCTTCCTTTCCCGTGCGAACCGCCCCACCCCGTGACGCGCACTCACGAACGTCCCATTTTTGTCGATGGCAACAAGGTCAGATTTAATTTTGCGCTACAATAACAAAATATCATTCAAAGCATAACAACAACGGAAAAGAGCAGACAAACGGCGACACGGCGATTTGCAAATACCCTCACTTAACAGCGCTGTTAAGTGTAATGTATATTAGAACGCTGTATAACAGTTGACAACTGTTAAGTTCAGATTAAAATTGAATTCGAATTTAGTCAATATAGAAATAAATATTTTCTTTAGGTAATTGGATCATTTTTGCAAATATAAGGTTGGCCTTCTGGCTATCTTTACCATGAACCCACAAACCTAGTGACTAAGTTATAATGCTCTTTGTTTGATTATTGCACGTTCAATGCCGCGTATGCGTATTATTGTTGCCGCTGGCGCGATTAAACAATTGTCCGGTTGTGAAAGCATTTCCGCCACTTGAGTTCTGCCATATAAAAATTATACACCACATAACGCAAATGCCCCTCTGCTACCTCGCCTACTGAGTCACTTCCATTAATCAGCTTCGTTTCGTCTCTTCCATTGCAGCCGATTCGGTCGAGGCGAGTGCACGATGCAAGTGGAGGCCAGTTACCCAAAATACGCCGGACGCGTGCCGCCGCTGGATCTGTCCCAGGTCAACGCCGGCCAGGATCAGCTCCAGCTGCAGCAGCTGTGGGCGAGCAATGCGGCCGTTGCGATGAAGCGCCACCATCCCTACCAGATGCTGGACAAGTGTCGTGGCGGTGTCGCAGTGCTCAGCGAAGACATCAACAACAACAACACCAATAATAACAACAGCAACAACAACAGCATCAGCAACGGCACGAGTCTGCTAAATCCCATTGGCTCCGATGGACTGCCGATCGATCCGCGCGACTGGACGCGGGCCGATGTCTGGAAATGGCTGATCAATATGGCGGTGTCCGAGGGACTCGAGGTGACGCCCGAGCTGCCGCAGAAGTTCCCCATGAACGGGAAAGCCCTCTGCCTGATGAGCCTGGACATGTACCTGTGCCGTGTGCCCGTCGGCGGCAAGATGCTCTATCGTGATTTCCGTGTGCGACTGGCTCGCGCCATGGCGCTGCTCTCCTAACCGGGTGTGCACGCACCCGAACACCCTAACCAGGTTGTACATATACATAGTATATAGAGTTACATAGAGATAGCGCTCAATGCTTGATATCGCTAATTTAGCCCTAACTAGTCGCTAGTGCTCCTAGTCGTAAGTCTTAGCTTGTAAATGCATTTGTTTAATCGCTTAAGTGGTCGAAGCCCGCCCCG
>SCDT01001020.1:7860-24178 GCA_004143765.1 Drosophila melanica
AAAAAACAATTAAATTAATAATATTAATTAAAAAAACAATTACATTCGATTAACTTAATTAGTTTATAGCGCACACAAAAAAAAACAACAACAATTTTTGATATTTCATAATTTTTTAATGCCTTAGTCTAAAGACAATCAAACTTTTATTACAAATTTTTATACTTCAATAAATATACAAATCGCTACATACATATCTATAAACAATGCTCGCAATTTCACCAAATCCCACTCATACACTTTTGTGTCTTCTCTCTGCGATTCTCATTCAACTTAACCCTAATCTGAAATTTTGTATCTCTGCACTTTACCAATTTCGGCTACATTTTTCTAGAGTATTACTAATTAAAAACAAAAAAAATATAAATTTTAATCGTGTTAAGATTATCGATAAATTTAACTGGCAGTCGAAATTGTGTTATCGTAATTCCTGTCTAACTGTCCATACACTCTCGTTTCCTTCTCTTTTGTCTTTAACGTCCATTCTTTCTCTCTATCTCTCTCCCTCACTCATCCCTCTCTCTGTCGAGATATACACACGTATTTGTAACTCTTGGGTTTGGGCTTGGGTCTAGCTTTATACGTATTTTTTCAGGCGCATCTTCTTTGGGCTCTGGTCTCTGTGGCCGCAGCGGGTGTTTTATATTTTTGATTGCGTTACGAGTTGCCTCTCGTTACCAGTTATTAAAATTTGGACTGATTTTTAGATTTGGAATTAACTTTTCTGGGTGTGTGAGAGCAACTCGATAACGTCTCAAGTGAAATGTCGGCCATAAAACCTAAAATGTAAAACGTAATCCGTAATACCACTCTACGCTATTCTATTGATACACGCATCTTGTATGTAACAAAAAAAAAACCACAAAAAAAATAAATCGATCGGAATCCGGCAAGCTATCGATAATCTTTCGATATACTATCGATGAACTTTAGATAAATCGTCGCTTAGAAATTTATAAACTATTAATGAAAGTGTATAAGTTATCGATAAGTAATCGATTAATTGTCGATAACACAAAATGGTCCTCTGCTGCTTCTGTGTAATTGCGTCGAGAAACTGGTTGTGCTCTCTTAGATCTAACTGTAATTGCATAAATATGTATGTTTTTGTACCACGCTATAACGATAACGATAACTCGATTCTTTACTCATTATGCCGTCGTTATTGTCAATTGGTCCAGCTGTGTGTGTTGTTGGTTTCTTTATTTATCTTTTTTTTACCTTTTTGAAGGCTGGTTGGTGCTTGGATTAAACAAAAACAAAAAAATCACAACTGAACGGGATAAAAACATGTTTTTAAGTATACTATGTGCGCAAAATGTATTCATGGTCTCTGGGTAAAGTGGTAAATATATATAAATATATATTTATATACATAGATTTTATAAAAATATATGTATATGCATATATACTGATATTACATACATATCTTCAAAATCAAATTACAATTACTTTATACTACATGTCTCCTCTACCATATTTTGCAAATGTCTAAACGGTGAGTGTTTTTGAATACGATTATACTTAATATGATTTAAATAAACAAAATATAAAAATATATAAACAATAACTAACCACCTAACTAACCCTAACAACTACAACAATATTTACTAAAATTAACCATTAAAAAAAGTATGTTGCATTAGCAACGCGTCGTTTTTCGTTAGCCAAATTTTTGTGTCGCTTTTTTTTTGAGGACTGTTGCAAAACAACAGCAATTACGGTTAGCAGCTTTAAGACTAACAACCTATCCTAGCCCGAAATAAAAAAATATATTGTATATCCAGCCATACTCACAACACTTATTCCCAAAAAAAAAGTACTGTTGTTTTCTTTATGTAAGCTTAATTTTGTAAATTTTGTGTACACTTTGCTTATGAATTTACTTGGTTTTTTGCTCCTTAGGTGCCACTGTGCTGGGCGCTCACTTTGGTGCACATTTTCCGGCTTATGGCGGGCCGCCGCCACCGCCGCCGCACACACCGCTGCTGGCGACGCCGCGGGCTCATCACGGCCACGCCCATGCCCATCATCATCATCATCATCATGCGTCCGCCTTCTATCCGCCGCCGCTAGTATACTGGCCGTATCCGAGTCCGCCCGTTTCGCCCACCACCTACTACAGCCAACCGGGCGCCCATTCGCCCTCGCAGCATCAGGCTATGGTAAGCCAGCAACAAGTGTTTGCTATAGAAAATATTTTTAAAATATATATATATTTATATGTACATCTCACAGTATCCGGTTGACTTCTTTCCACCCTCACCGCTCTCGCCGCCCACTGCTGGACTTATAATCACGCCCAGCAAGAGCGCCGTGCCCTTTGTGCCAGCAAAGCAAACAGTTAGCAATAATAACAACAACAACATCAACAACAGCAACAACAACAACAACAACAACAGCAACAACAGCAGCAACAATAATAATAAATTAATAGCCACACCAACTATAATAGCCACCAGTGTAACGCCATGTTCACCGTCGCAGTCAGCGCAGCTGCCCGTTGTGAATGGAGACGCTGCTGTCGCTGCGCCTGCTCAGCCTGTGACGTCGACGCTGCTTAGCATGGACACGAACCATAGCACGGCGAGTGCGACAACACCCACACTGAAAAGTGGGCAAAGTCAGAGCGATGCGGTAAATGCCACGCCCATTGTTAGCAATTCTTGCGTGGAGCTATTTATATCATAGATACTTGCTCCCCCTCTCTCTCTTTCTCTTTTTCGCTATTTATTGCTTGCACTCAAAACGTAATTATAATGCAAACGAATAGAAACAAAATATGTTTTTGTCTTGCCAATCGAAGAAACTTGTTTGTAGTCTAGCTTAGAACCAAGCTGTAGATAAGTAGCTAGCCCAGACGCACACCAGCGCTAACGCTATGCGGCGAATTGCGGCCGCAAACTTAACGAATCTCGCTTTCGCCCCAACAAGAGAGAGAAATTCATGAATTTTTGATAAAATCGGTTTAAATTAATGCTTTAAGTAGACGCCCAGTGCAAAATGCGTTTTCATTGAAAATTCTATTTATTATTTAAAATGCTGCATTAATTATTACATTATTAAATATTCCAAATATACATATTAGCCAATTAGCAAAAACGACAACAAACTACAAATTTATCCCTAGTCAATAGTCAAATTATTTATATACATAAATATATATAAAACTACATATTACACATACTTTGCAATTATCTAATTTTAATTGCATGTTAAATGTTATGTCAAAAAATATAAATACTTTGTGCAATTGTCAATTGTGAATGCATTCGAATGCATTGCCAAAATCAGTCAAAATAACAAAAATAATGATAATATTACAAAATAGAGTATGCGTTGTATCATAATATCATGATTTATCCATGTTTTGTTTAGGCTAAGCCATTAATATTTGTTATTCTACGTACTCGTCATGTGAAACCAAGAAATCAATTATCTATTTAAAACATCTGTTTTTACTTGTTATGCTATTTCAATTTAAAAAAAAATGAAAATATTATCAATTGTTTCCAAATATGCAATCATTAAATAAATCAATAAATGAACGAAAAAGAACAGAACAAATGAATTCATCTCAAAATCACTTTTTCTAAACATGCCTGGTTACATTCACATGGCCTGCATTATATTTACGTTGCAGTTGGACCTGAAACTAACTGAGTTGTTCCTAGTAAAATACCAGGCAAACAGCTTTCTCAGCTGGCTTCTTTGGCATTTACTTTTACAGAGAGAATGTAAGGCTGAGTGCAGCTTTTGCGCTCAGCATCACAACAAACGCCAGGTAAACGAACGTGCGAGCAAAGCAGAAATTGTCGTGAGCTTTTAAGCGCACACCTCAACAGCTTCGTTGAAGCTTTCGCCTCAGCTCAAAGAACCGCTATCGGCAGAGCTTTCAGTGCTGCACTCAATGACGCTTTCTGTGCTTTCGTAAGACATTAAAAGAAACCCGCTGATTAAGGCTGATTGCGGCAATCAGCTGTTATTTCTGTTCGCCTGTTAGTTCACTTTAATAGCTGCTGTAGCAAACGCATTTGTAGCGTTTGTTTGCGATTGCTTGCATGTTAAATTTTCTGGACAATGTACCAGGCGAACATAGTTAGCAGCATAATGATTTGATCTCCATGCATTCCTTTTACTTTCTTAAAGCGAGACAGACACTTTGGCAGCAAAACAAATGCGAAGATCTTGGCACTCATTTGTCGAAGCTGTTTACCTGGTGTTTAGTCTTGTTAAATAACGCATTTTGCTATGCATTTGGCATGCAAGTAAATATTTTTTCACACAGCGGAGCTTAGTGCGAGATCGATATTAACAGTAAAATTTTAAAAACTTGTAATCAAGCTCATTTCTTAAGCAGCCCAAATTGAATAAAAAAGCGGAAGAGCAGCATTAATTTAAAAATGTATTTATTGAAAACTCAAATTAAATTCGCATTTACAATTGGTTTCTAAAGTGAATACTTAATTAATAAGCCGCGCAATTTGGAATCATTATAAATAACAGATGCGACGATAAGTGGCCGTCGTTAAGGCCATAAATAATCACAGTTTTTGATTTGCATCCGATTTGATAAATCGCTGACAAATGGCGTTACAAACGGACGAAAGTCCCACCGACCAGTTGAAAATGTGCACGGTCGTTGTGAACCATCATCCGGTCGCACCGTACCATAAACCACATTTAAAATAGATTAAAAATTGGATGGCGCGGAAAGAGTTTTAGTTTTTTATGCAGCATCATTTGCTGCACCTGATGACAGGTCAGCCTCTCCAGCCTCTGCCCCCCGCGTTGCTGTTGTCCACAGGATAATTTATCAATGGCTACTGTTTTGGACGTGCTGCTAACTGATGCTGATGCTGATGTTACTGGTGGTGGTGCTCTTTCTCCTGCTGGCGCCTATCAAAAGTGCATTAGGCGTGGTCCTGCGGCGCACCATTTGCGTTGACAAGTTTTCGGCCCTGGTTAAAACGAAAAGAGCAAAGAAAGCAGTTGGTTAATGCGACAAAAATGCAGGCAGAACGCAGCGCGGAAAAGTGTCTGCCGACACAACCCTTTTCAGGGGTTTCAGCCACGAGCGGTTCGCAGGTTCGCACACTTTTTGGCATTTTTATGGCTGCACACTCGAGTTGGCAGCGCACTTCCGCTAATGCAGCCGGAAATGGCAAATAAATCTCATTTGTAATCGTAAAATATATATAAAGTCTATTTTTTTTATATCTATTTATATATATATATACGAGTTAAGAACTTTGAACCAGAGGGCAAAAACGAACTGCACACTGCAGCCTGTACAGTGAAGACTCACACACAGCACTAAAGATGCCCCGCCAAAGTTCTGAAATAGTTGGTGAAACTTTTGCCGTTGCCACTCGAAAGTAAGTCAATAAAAATGCCTCAACAAGCAATGCAACGATTCCAAAAACCAAACAAATACAAAAAAATAAGGAAACAAAAATTCCCAAAAAAAAAAAGATATCGGCATATTTTGTAGAGCTTAGCGACTTAGCGACTGTCGCCAAATGGCATTGACAGGCGCACAAGGATCCTTTCCGGCTGCGGCACTGAGTTGGTATTAAGCCATCGAAACTTTTATTGATTTAGCGGCTTTATTTTTTTTTCATTTCATTTTGCTCTTGTTGTTGGGCGGCAATAATATTCACTTAAGGCATAAGTGAATACACATGAATACCATGATTCATTGGCTAAATAAATCAAATGTTTTTGTTTGAAAATTTGTTAAATATAGGATAGAGATTAGGTGAGAGAGCGAGGCCTTAGACAGTTATTTTGGGAACTGCTTTAAAATTGTTGAGAAATGTTTCAAGCAGAAGTTTTTGTGCTGAAAAAAGAAACAAAGTTAGATTTTAATTAAGTATATCAGTAAATGTGTCATTTATAATCTACTTGAATTTAAAAGAATACTCAACTAGCTGCTCAGGATACCATTGATTCCATTTGGGCTAATATCCTCTGGCTGTTGGTCAACTGAATTTACTGTGAAATTCTGGAATGAAAATTTTTAAATAAATAAAGCAGAAAAATTAATTTTCAAATCGTTGCATATAAAAAGAAATTCATGTTTTAAATATATTTTTGGATAAGTAAATTCATACTTTTCCTAATCCTGTTTTTATTCTGCTATTAAATCCCTTTTTAGACTCTTTTTTCACAAAAAAATGCGATCGAAATATTTTCAGCTGTGTCTGACAAGAAAATATATAAAATAAATAACGAAAAAGTTCAAACAGCATTTCGACACCTTCGTTGAATTTTGACCAAATATTTACCCTCAGGATATGCACTCCAGCGACGTGTGTGCACCCTGCACCCCGCCGCGCTCCCCTCCGTTCAACAACTGCGCCTTATGCGCCTTGTCTACTGTCTGGCAAAAAAAAAAGAAAATAAAATCAATTTCAGGCACATTACGAGAACAGAACCCGAACGGAATTTCAAGTTGATTTTATTATTTACTTGTACTTTGGATTTGTACTTCGTACTTTTGTATTTGTATTTGCTGTTTGACAGATTTGGCTGAATGCTCAGACAACACACACACATACACACACACACACACACACACACACCCAGAGCGACTTTAAAATTGCCCAAGGCAGATTGGAAAAAGCGGAAAATGACTGCATTGCGTCCTTTTGAGACACGTTATAAGCACTGGCTAAGCCGAGGCTACACTTCTCCCCTCTTCTGAAAGCCGAATAAATCAAAATATTGAGTGTGTGTGTCTGTTTGCCAGAACTGTGCCCGTGTCGTGTTATTTTTTTGTGGCGTGACACGATAAAGAACACTCTCACTAGAATCATTATTCGTGTTGAGAAAGCGTATGCTTATTTCAGTAATTTTCAAATTATCTATTCAACTATATACTTTATTCAGCTCGTACGTTGATAGTTTTTGATAACTCAGAAATATCGATTAATCGATAAACAGAAACGTTGAGAAAGTTTGCAATATAAGTAAGCTATCTGTATTGAAAAGTTAAACTTCGTTTTGTTGATCAGTACCCAAAATCGGAGGAACTTCAAAAAAATGCCAAGAATATAATAATATAAGCTGAAACAAAAAACGATAAATAAACGATTTTGCTTAAAACAATAATGCTAATCAAGCTTTATAAGCTAAATAAACCTGCAATTTAAAGAAGTAAACACAAAATTGCCCCACAAAAAAAGCAAGCGAAAAGAATTTAATAAAAGAAAGTAAATTGATATTAATCGATATATTATCGATACTAAGCAATATACAAATTATTAACTTTTGGAAAATTATAAAACAATACAAATTTTTAAAATTTTTTGTTACTAAAAGTAACATTTGCTCATCTTTTGATTCTCGTCTAAATGCTGTGCAAACCGGGGTAAATGTCTCTTTGTTGTTTCTCATTAGGGTGGACCAGAGTTGCCCAAGCTAAACTCAAGCTTGGAGCCAATTGTGTTTGGTTATATATTTCTTTTGCTTTTATCTGATTTTAACTAAACTACTTTAGGCAATTGATTGTCAAGTGTGTGTGTGCGAGTGTAACTGCAGCAAAGTCTTGCTACCTTCACGCCCACCCCCCTTCCCCCTCTCTATTGCTTTTGCACTCTCTTGCAGCTGGCGGCGTCTGAGCTGTCGCTTTTTGATGTCTGTCTTCAGTTTTCTAGTCTTTTTTTTGCGATTTTTTATAGCTCTTGTGCGATTTCATTTACTTTGTGAAACACACACACAGAGCCTAAGCACTGTCTATGTGTATGTGTGTGTGTGTCTCGTGAGGCAATGAAGTGCATTTGAAGCACTCTTGATGCACGTACGGCACGCAGCGCCTTTTTCTGTATTTTTCTTACTTTTTTTCTTCTTCTTTTTTTTTATTTTTTTTTAGATGTATTGTAAATGACTGCAGTGGGCGTCGCACTTGGGCACATGGAATGTGGGCGTGTCGCTGGGATTGTCGACGCGGTTCGTTAGTTTTGACACACAGACAGGAAGAGGAAGTAGAGGTGTGTGTGTGTGTGTGTGTGTGTGTGTGTGTGTGGCGTCTGTTTGATAAGTGGCAGCAATTTTTTTTGTGCCATCTCTTCTTCTTTGCACTCCTTTCAGTTTAGCCATTTGTGTTGTAGTTGTTGTTCTTTAGCCTGACACTACGTCAAGCGGTTATCCTTGCTGATCCTTTGAGAGAAAGCTAAAAAAAAACTGTAGCCCCACTAATGAAATTGTTAATTTTTGTTAGCAAAGTCACGTACACGATGTGTTGATGACGCTCAAGTGGTTCCACTGCCCCTCCCCTCTCAAGACACGCCCCCGGGCAATTGGCAAGGCGCCGCAAAGGCTGGCAACAAAAGCTAGTCTAGGGGGCTGGGGGGAAATCGCTGCAGCATTTGGGCAGACAATTTGCGAGCTAAACTGAATTTATGTGCAACAGTTTTTTCAGTTTTCTTAATTTTGTTTTCTTTTATTTTTATTTTTTTTTTGTGTAGTGGAAATCGAAAAGTTTTTCGAGTGCGCGCTGTGATTTTCGCGTGATTTGTGCTGCAATATTTGACTACAAAAAACAGTTATTTAGTTTATGGCCAACACACACACACACACACACACGGATACCAACATTATTACACGTGCATGCAACGTCTTGCCTCAAAGCCAAATGCGAAAAAGTCGCATTGCAGCAATTTTTGTGTTACGCTTGCCAACTGCTGCGACCTGCGAGGGGCGGGGTGGAGGGGGGTGCCTTTGGCGCGCCATTAATACCGTTTACCTACATCTTGGCTGGGGCTGGCACGTAGCCCAGGACTTTTCCCCATCTCTCGCTGCCAGCTTATGGCCAAAATTTATATTACGTATACGCCAAAGTGGCTGACTGACTATATATATACCCTAACCCCTGCCTGCCAAACCCCTACCCATCCCCCTATTTTGCGCCTCGTCGCTTCTTCTGTTTTGTAGTTCTCTGTTGTTGCCATTTGCAAGTTTTGCATTGCATTTTATTCTGCTTTATTCACGTTGCTTTTTGCCTTTCTTCGTTCTTTGCTTTTGTGTGCGTGCGTTTGCTTGTTTGTTTGTTTATTTTTTGGCCATTGTATTTATGCACAAGTGCAGAACGTGGCAGCAGCAAAATGTCTGCGTTGCATGCAACATTTTCGGTTGTTTTTTATTTGTAGGTTTATAGCCGCTTTGTTCGGCTTTCCCATTGAGTTTGCACATTGTTGCGGTTACATAAAATTCAAATGCAATGAAAATTCATTAGAAAACAAAACAATTTTTGCCATTGCATACTTTTCGGGGCGCTTGGCGAAGGGAAGTGTGTGCATTTCGGTTGGTTTTGTGAGGAGAGGACATTAATATGCACAAACGACTGGAAGATCATTGTGAAGCAAGCTTCATGGTTATAGAAAATCAGATCCAAAGAATCAATTTGAAACGAAAGAGATAACAGACCTAAACAGAAATCATTACTCAAGCCTTCATTAGAATTTAAATATAAGTTGTTGCCAAAAAATTTATTTATCTGAATCTGAATCTTCGGGCTATTGTCGATATTTCAGGTTATTATGTAAAATTTAAATTTTTAAATTTTTTTTTTTAAATTATGTGCAATTTAACTATTTTTATTCATTCCAAAAGCTTAACTTAAAATATAAATAATTTTAAAAAATTATTTGAACTCTCCTTTTGCGCAGAAAGCGAATGTTAAATTTTCTTAAAGTTTTTTCAAATTTTCGCGCACATTTGTTTCACATTTGTAGCGAAGTGTTTTACTGACACTATGGCTATTAAGTAAAACAGCTCCATTACTACCCCCTCCCCTCGACCCAGTTTCCCGTTGTCTTTCCCGAGTAGCTGCTTGAACAAACATCTGCCAAAGATTACACAAAATTTTCTCACCTGTTTCACAATCAATTTGCGACCGTCATCAGTTGTAATCTTGGCCAAAAGACATGGGTGAGCCATATGGCCAATACACATACAAACACAAACACAAACAGAAGCACACACAAGGATATACACGCACATGCGGCGTATACGTAATCTGTTTAAACACACAATAAATAATGAAAAACTGCGCATATGCGAATAAAGTTAAAAACGGAATTTGCATATAAAAAGAGCGTAGCGAATGGCAGAGAAAGAGAGGGAAAGTAAGGCACAATAGCTAAAAGCCGTAAGCGTAACAAATAATGGCCCAAAAAAGGCAGTATGCACTAAGGCAGGGTTAAGGGAGGTAGAAGGTGGGGCAGGGGAGGTTATTTGGTAGAGCTGGTCACGTTTTATTTGAAGACGACCGGGAGGGGGGGAGTGGGCGGGGTGCAGAGTCGGTAGGTGTGGCAATCATGAACATGCCATAATGTTTGTGACCGCGACTATTAAATCAACACACGCGCTACCAAACACACACACACACACACACCACAATGGCTAGCGTAAAGAGGGTCAGCGGGAGGGTAAGAGAGAGAGAGAGAGCAGAGTCCGCGTGCATATTTCCTATGATTTATTATTATTTCGTGCGGTTTTTCGCTATTATTTAAATTTTAAATAGCTGTAAAGTGTATACACACACACTCACACACACACACACACACATACAGAACACACAACACACAGTCGCACATACACCCACTAGAAATTATATTTGCTGGCTGCCTGATTTTATTGTAGTCCTTATTGCGCTTGCCTTTTAAAACCGCGCGTTGCCAGTTGTTGTTGTTGTTGTTGTTGGTATCATTATTATTATCGTTGGCATTGTTTGCTGGCATGTTGTTGCATGCCCCATAGCTGCAGTTACAGCTGTTGTTATTATTATTATTGTTGTTGTTGTTGCTTTGCGCGGCGCAGCCATTTTGTGGTAAATAGAGTCGTTTAAATGCATACAAATAATGCCACTAGCCCCGCTCTATCTGTGTGTGTGTGCATGTGTGTGTGTGTGTGTATTTTGCGATATGTTGTGTGTTTGTTTGTGTGTGTGGCAAGATTTTATAATAACATTCCGTAATGCAACGTTCGCATGTCATTCTGCAACATTAACAAGCCACGAACATTGTTGTTTAATATTTTGTTGCATACTTTACCGGGTTAATATAGGCAGAGAAATTGAAAAATGCTAAACAACAATGGAACCCTTCTTCAGACAAGCAACTAACAAAATCTAAAACGAAGTTCGGGAAATTTACACAAATATTTCACTATTAGGAAATTAAACTATAGTTGTAGTCTCATATTGAATTGTAATTGATCGAAAAATGTTTTCATTGCATCATTAAAAGTAAAGAAAGAAGCGATCCTTCTTCTTCCTTTGCTTCTCCTGTGACCTTATTTACCCGAGATATGAAAATTTTAGTTTTTCTATATGCTTTAAATGACTATATCTTGGCCAATTGTACTCCGATTTGAGAAAGCCATATATCGTTCTACTCTAAAAAGTCTATAAATAAATATCCAGTCAAAATTTTAAATTTTAAAATTTTCGAGATTTTGTCAAAAATTGTGATGTTACCCCTTGTCATTTTTGTCAAAAATGGTCAAAATTTTGGATGGAGAACTTTGAATGCCAATCGATAATCCTGATTAATACGAGTCTAAAAATGTATAACATTCGAAGATGTGGCCTTTTTTGACCGAGATATGCGAGTTTCAGTTCTGGAAAAAGGCCTAAATTGACTATATCATGTCCATTTGCAGTCCGATTCGGGAAAGATATACATATATTGTTCTACTCTTAAAAGTCCATAGAATCGATTTCCATTCAAAATTTTCAATTTTCAATTTTTCGCGTTTTTAACAAAAATCATGATGTTACCCCTTGTCATTTTTGTCGATTTTGGTCAAAATTTGGAATCAGAACTTTTTAATGTCATTTGATAGTCCTTATTTGTACGAGTCTGAAAAGGTCCCCATTTACGTTCCCCATTTAAATATCGATATGTTGTTAGTAGTTGGCGTCACAATTCAATTTGTTTAGCGTTACCAAAATTGGCAGACAGTTTTCTGAGGAACTCCCCTACTTTCTCGCATCTGCGAGTCGGTTATATTCGACTGCAACATTCTTCACTTGTTTTTTTTTTTCACAGTGCGTTTCACATCTCGACACTGCAATTGTGTATAAGCCCGGGCAATTCCCATTTATCATAGCGATAGCCGTGTTGGAAAATCGGCGCAATCCAATTGACTGTCCTGGAAGCCATGCAATGCGAATAAAATTGAAATATTGCCGTAACACCCAAGGCTTTGTAGCTCGCACGAGAGCTGGGCCGGGCTCAGAGGGCGGCTCATTACATGTCACGAGTTGTCTGTGACGCTTAGCGGATTTTGTGACAGGCGAGTGGCAGCAACAGCCAGTTTGGCCACCCCTCAGTCGCACCCGAGTCCATGTCAAACCAATCACTTGTAATGCGGCTCATGTCGCGAGCTGCGAGCTGCGAGCTGTGAGCTGTGTTGGTTGCGACTTGCGAGCCGTGAATCTAACTTGAGCCACATCGATTTTTTATGGCGCAAAGACAAAAGTTATTAGCAGCAAGTGACATTAAGTGACAAGCAGTAGCAGAAGCAGCAACAGCAGCTACACAGGCAGTTGGCGACGCTTGCGCTTAAAATCGTAAAGAGACGGCAGCTGCCACAAAGTGTGGCACAAATGTAATAGTGCCTCGCATAATAAAAGCGCTTTTCATTAGGCTATATATCCACAGAATAACTATTAGATATAAATGCAAGCACGAAGTCGGAGAACGTTAGAGAAGCAAATTGAAAAAAAAAAACCATAAAGATATAAATCGAAATCGAAATTGGAAGCAAAGGATAAATTTACTAATTTCTTAACCAAAGAAAGATGGCATAAAGAAATAAACATATCATGAGTAAGAAGTAGCAGGAAGTGAGCATTCAAAGAGGCAAGAAGCGATGTAAGAAGCTACGAATAAAGGGAAGCAAAATGAAAAGAAGAATGAAGCTAAGTTTGAACAGAAGCAGATTAAAGGCTAGAATTACGGTAAGAAACATTGTGAGAAGCTTAGCGATAAGCAAAAATCTAGAGGTAAAAAGTTTTTGGAAAGAAAATGAATTAAGAATCAAAGCCATTAACAAAACGAGAAGCTAAGCGATAAGCAAAAGTTATGAAAGAGCGAAGAAAGAAGCACAACAGAACTCATTGTTCTAAACGCTTTCTGCCATTTTCACAGTTCGGTAGGCTTCGATAAGATTGATTTAGTTCAGAGAGAAGTTTCGTGCAGCTGCCCAATAAATGTTGCAAAATGTCAACAATGAAATACGCCCCAAAGCTGCGCTGAGCTGCGTTGCGTTGCGTTGCGCTTCGTTGCGCCACACTCGGCGTATACTTAATAATATGATAATAAATGTGCGGCAGTTGCAGGCCAGGCGTTTGGGTCTGCTGCATAAACTGACATTTTATTTGGCACACAACATTTTAGCTTATTTCGCTAGTTATGCGCTGTGTATATGTGTGTGTGTGTGCAACTGGAGGGGCACCATAACTGGCAACATAACTGGCATTGTGCTATGCGGCACAACTGCAACTGCAACTGCGGCGTTTGCTGTGGCTGCCACTGCCACCCGGTGCAGAGAACAGCAAATGAAACTGGCTAAAAATGAAAACAAATAGAAATTTATTGCCTGGAATTTATGACAATTTACTTTTGGCCTTTTATGCGGCGCCCTCTTTTTCCAAGTACCGAATCGCCTGAGCAAATCGTGAATGGGCTTTATTTTATCTGTTTTTATTTCTATTTCCTAGTTATGCATACAAAAGTGCTCCAAGTGTGCGCTTGATGCAGCATATTAATGCGACCTAAGCTTTAAGTTGGATTAGGTATTTCAGGCATTGTTGAAAGCTTTAATGAGCTTTCGAAGTAGCTTACTTTGGATAATTATACTTCATTGGATTGCAGCTATACAAAATATAGTTGTAGTTTTAATTAAAGTTATTTGTTGTATAATTATTATTGTTTATTACTAAATATTTGGGTTTTGCTTAATTTTTTTAAAATGTGCTTTCTAATTTTTACAAGCTGCTTTTAACTTAACTTGAGTCTTAGTTGAAATTGTTTATTACTAAACATAAATAATACTATGCACTACCTATATTAACACTTTCTGAAAACTTAAACTGTGGATTAATGTATAAAAATTAATTATCTGCAAAAAAATCATTGAAAGCTCTCATTTATTGCTTAATTAATTTGATTTCCTGATTGCCTTCACACACAACTTAATCAAAGCCGCTGAACTTTAGCAAACTTCATCAATTAAAATTTTCAAATGGCCAACGACTGATTGCCGCAACTTGTTCAACTTTTTCGCTTAACTTTAAAGCTAGTTGCTTCAATTTTTTCCAGCAAAAAGAAAATGTTTGCTTTTTGGCTAAGCGAACGTTTCAAGCCAACAACAACAACAACAGTAATAAAATAGAATAAAAAAAACATTTGTTGGCACATGTTCAAAAGAAATTCTAACGCTTTGCTGCTTTTTGCTGTTATATTCTGCGCAGTTTGTTTGGGTGTGTGTGTGTGTGTGTGTGTGTGTATTTGTATAATTTCTTTTTTGTCTTATGCTTTAGCCGTTGGCACTTGCGCCAGCTACCCGCCCGTCTGCCACACACGACGCCTGCCGCTTGCAACACTTAAAATGCATTTTGCTTTTTGGCCCCGGCTCTTGGCGCACACGAGCTGCCAGCAGCTAGTCCGCCCATCCCCCACCCTGCCCCCGGCTGCCGTTAGGCAGCCCGCATGTGCTGCCCGCTCTGCGTTCGCCTTTTGGTATCTGCCACATCTCTCTATACTTAACTTCCTCTTGCCTTTGCTCCTGCTCAGCGTCTGCTTCTAATTCGATTAAAATGTTGTAAATTATTGCACTCACATGGCCAGCTTTGCATTACTAATGCAAGTGAGTGTGTGTGTGTGTGTGTGTGTTTGGCAATATTACGTAATGCTTTATTGAATTCGCCATTTCGAGTGCCGACTGGAAATGGGTTTTCAATGAACG
Source organism: Drosophila melanica (assembly GCA_004143765.1). Lineage (NCBI taxonomy): Eukaryota > Metazoa > Arthropoda > Insecta > Diptera > Drosophilidae > Drosophila > Drosophila melanica. Next base: position 22,840 of record SCDT01001020.1, read on the forward strand.
CTTGTTCTGCTTCTCTTCTTTTTTGCGTTTTGCATTTTTGTGCAGCATGAAAAATGTCCTCGACGCACATAAATCGTGCCATGTCCTCGGCCATGTCCTGGCGGCGGCTCCAATTTGAATGGCACAAAAGTTGCCGGCAAAAGCAAAATGATATTGCAAAATAAATGCGTAAATGATCGTAACTTGAAAACTGGGGGAAGGGGTTGAATCTAGGAGGCGGAGGGGCGGGGGAGGGGGAGAGTGGTTATTATATAAAAAATGTATAAAGCGGCAGCTGCATAATGTATGGCCATACATTTAGTCGTTTAGGCAACTGACGCATGCCACATGGGGCATATCAAATATGTTGCTTTGCAGGCAGGTACGCTGTGGCAGGAGGGGGGAGGGGTGGGGCAACGCATGCAGCAATCAAATGTGGCAATTTAATTTATTGTTTATTTGGCCCAAAGGCCATCACGTGCCAAGAGACGAGGCAGCAATCGCAGCAAAGGAAAACAACACTTGAAGCAGGGGAAAAGTAGTTGTAGAAGAGAAGGAAACAAAAGGGGAAGGAGGAGAACTACAAGAAAAATGTGGCGGAGAAAATCAGTTGGAAGAGGAGGCAGCAGTTGAAGCAATCGAAGAGAAGCAGGCAAAGGAGCACAGCAAAGTCAAACAAGGCTAATAAGGAAGAAGGCAACCATATAAAACGGTCAAGTAAAAAGTAGAGCAGCGGGAGTTAAGCTTTTGGAGTAATTGAAGAAGAGTATTTAAAAGTCAGGTGGGTAAGTTAATCAGAAAAGAGAAGCAACAGCAGAAGAATGAGGAGAAAGAGCAAATTCTGAAGCTATTCAATTAAATCAACTAACGTAATTGAGGTGAGTTCAAACGAAAACTAAATAATAGTATTCATCAGAAAACAGCCAGGGGAACCGGGAAAGGGAAGCTGTTGGAGTATTTTGAAAGGAAGCAGATGTGCAGTAGGAAGTAAAAAAAAAAGGAGCAGGAGGAACAGATGAAATTTGGAGGACCAAATCGAACAGCATCAGTTGGTGCTCGGCTCGCACGCAGCCCGAAACGCTTGTAAATAAATAATTTTTGTCTCTGCGCCACGCACACACAGATAGAGAGAGAGAGGAAATATAGAACCCTTCAATCATACGCAGAAGAATGAAGCGGGGTGGGGTGGGGGGAGGAGTGTGCTGCTGCTGGCAAACAGACAAAATTGAAATTAATGACTGACTGCCGCTCGTTGTGAGCCCCACGGCTCGTCAATGATGCGTGCCTGCCAAATCAAAGCAAATCACAGCAGCTGCAACCCCACCAACCCCCAACCCCCAACTCCCAACCCCAATCACTG
>SCDT01001021.1:0-10344 GCA_004143765.1 Drosophila melanica
GCTAGGTTTTTGGCTTGTGCCAAGCGAATAAAAAGAAGAAGAGAGAGAAGTGGAAGAAATTGAAGGTGTCGAGAGTCAGAGGCAACGGTGGTGTGGCGGTGGCGGCAAGAAGCGCCGGCTGCTTAGACCTCGGTCTAGAGCTAAAGACCCAGTCCGCCTGGCCCCTGTTAATGCACATTATTTGCTGCATTTGGCTCGCTGTTACAATTTAGGTTTTTCTTAAAGGAAAACCCCGCGCGCTTTGGCACGAGCTATGAGTGGCACGTATAATCAGCTGTGCGGCAGCAACGCAGGGGGATGAAAAATATATGTATATATACCAGGTGGCAGCAGCAGCAGCAGCAGCAGCAGCGGCGGCGGCGGCGTCTAGCAACAACCCCTAAGACAGCAGCGTCTTGAGCGCATTGGAAATTGTGCAAAATCGATTACAATGATTGCATTTGGCGACGAGGACGACGGCCAGGACGATCAGGACGGCGACAACGGAAGAAGGAAGAAAGGGAGTCGCTGCTGCCGCTGCTGTAAGTGTTGCCCCGTGGGCACAATAGCTGTGCGCCGGAAGAATAATGGCATCAAAATTGTGAATGTGCTGCAAGATGTGCTACGGGGCCCGGTGTTGCACTGATTTTCCCTGCTTGGCCATTGTTGCAACGCATTGTTGATTTCTTGATGTTTTCTTACATTCTTTCGACTTCGATCATTTTGCGCACATTGCGCAATGATTGCTGTCCAGTAATTTATATGATTTTCGCAGGACATGCGGACCATGGCCCGTGCCGCCCCGGGCCCGGTGTGCTCAACAAAAAGACGCTTGCCGTGCTGTTGCACAAATTTGACTATTGTCGCCAAATGCCAACAACTAACCTATCTGAGTGCATCACAGCTGCACATCGAGTTTGTTTGAAAGCTTTTTTCGTATGCGCGCAGCTGCCACTGCCACAGCGCGTGTCCCACTTATGATTTATGTCACCCATGTAATCAGGGATTGTGCACTGATTAAGCTAACGGGTCATTGACTGTGCCACAGAACAACAGGCAGCTGCGCCCGTAGACAGCATCACCACCACCACCACCACCAGCACCACCAACAACAACAACTAAAGCAACGGCGAGTGGTATCATCAACTGGCAAACCGAAGCCGAAATCAAAATCAACGGCCACCAGCATGAGCCAGCACCTGCCTGTTACAACTTTACAGGGGCCCGTGCCACATCCTGGGGGTTGAACCACCCCAAAGTGTCTACCACCAACCCAAAAGCGAGTGAAAGAGCGCTACCACCACACCATGTAAGCATGTGCTAGTCGAGTGGGCAAAACTGAGGATACCCTGTACTATACAGAAAACCCCACTATGTCTTTAGTTCCGTATTATAAATATATATAGTTATATCATTTTTTTTTTTAACGATCAACAACGTATACTGATATTAAAATATATACATATGATACCTCGTAATATATCTAAACTAATATTTATCTAGGTATGTAAGCAATTTTAACACTTTTTAAAAAATTGAGTTAAATTTTCCATAAAAAAAAGCTTTGTACGGTAGGATTTTTATTCTNTTTTAACGATCAACAACGTATACTGATATTAAAATATATACATATGATACCTCGTAATATATCTAAACTAATATTTATCTAGGTATGTAAGCAATTTTTATCACTTTTTAATAAATTGAGTTAAATTTTCCATAAAAAAAAGCTATGTACGGAAGGATTTTTATTCGAATAGAATATATATTTAAGTAAGAGAAAATAAAATTTAACTTAAATAACTTTAAATTGCAAGATTTAACTTCCACATTCGTGGAGTAATTATATATTCCAGTATGCATTATATTCATGGAGGATTTCTATTTCAGATGGAAGATCAAATAAAATAAGTATAATAATTGTATATATTAAAGGATGATTTATATGCATTGTATACTTTTTATTGCAAGAGGATTTATATTCCAGATACATATTAATATAAATATACAACCAAGCCGCAATATACCCCGTTTTTGAATAACCATCAATATTTGCAGGGTATTGAAAGCAGAGTCTATAACACCAGCAGCAACACCACCCTCTGCGCATGTCCTTACAGCCGTTAGATTCACACAGGCGTTTATATCCTGCGCCCAGGATAATGCTGGTTGCGCACTGTACTCGCCAGCCAGGGCAGCCAGACAGGCTGAGGGCGCAGGCACCACCACCACCACCACCATTGGGATCAGCAGGCTGACAGCCACGCCAATTAAGCCATTTGCGGAAATGGCGTCCACTTGTTTTCATTAGCGCTCGAGGGGCGCACAGAGCCACCCCTGTAGAAATATAAATATAAATATATATATGTTATGCGCAGAATCTAAGCGCACGTGCGCCTGCGCCACACTTTCGCGCATTTCTGATTGTAAAAGGATCTGCTCAAACATACACCACACACACACACACACGCCGCACATGTATTCACAGGCACACCCTCTACCAGCGTTTGATATCCTGATGCCGGCATAACAATGCCAATGTTAATGCAAATACAATCGCATCCTTTCAATTTGAAAGGTCCTTTTGTAACGCTGTATATTAACAATTTTTGATAAATATTTCCAATTCATGTGATGCGGGCGCCATAGGAGAGGCACGTTTTCTAACACGCTCGTTCGGGCCATTTGTCTGCGGAAGCTATTGAAAATTATATCCGGCACACGTGCCAAATGAAAGGATCCAGGACGAATGCTACTTTTTAGGCGTGAGGTGTATTTGTTTAATTTGCATATGATTGATGGAGTTATATGAGATATTTCGTCACAGTTGGCCAGAAGTTTTTATATATGTGTATTTAAAAAAAAGTGTAAGATATTTTATAAAAATCTTTTCCGATAATACTAAATTTGAAATAAGTATTTATTCGGAATCAGATTGATTGCGTTTTTCTAATACATTTTTTGAGATCAGTCAATGTGCTAATGATGCAATAAGTAAAGAAGAAAGCTAGAGATATATAAAGAAAAATAAGAATATATCTATTTTTTTCTATTATTCTATCTATAAAATGTACATATTTATATAAATTGTATCTCTTTTATTTCTTTAACGTTTCTCTTTTAAGGCTTTAAACAATTGCCGGATCATTTTCTAGATCTGGTTGCCACATGTTTTATCGGCAGCTCATCTCAAAATTCAGCCAATTTGTCTGTTCCATTCAAATTATGATATATGTATAAGGCACTTGAGGCAAAGCACTCACTCAGCATTTGGCTGCTGACTGCTGCTAGCTGCCGGCTTAAAGCGCGAACCTGAACTAGCCACACACAAGTACTCGCATATGCATTCCACAATTTTGTATCTGACAGATACACAGACCAAAAAGAATATCTTAAAAAAAAGAGGAGAAATGAAATGGCATGCAAACGAAGTTATTTTTAAGAAATTCAAACCTGCAGTGAGTGAATTATGAGCCAGAGCGCTCGCTGTCAAGGCTATGGGCTGATGCTTGGCAAGCGACACACACACGCTGGGAACGAACGGAACGGACGGGCCAACGCTGCGCAGTAGGAATATATATACATCTATATATATGATCAAGAGTAGAAGCAAAAAAAGGCAAGCCAGCAACACCTTACACGATGCACAGAACAGGTTGCAGCAAACAGTCGAACAATAGGGTAGATCAACTCACGTACTCATAATTGTTGTTGTTGTTGTCGTTGTCGCTGTTTCTAACGTTTTAAAAATCTGCGCAATGTATTTTGGTATGCTACGGAGCTACGTTGCCATGGGCCCTGGCTGTCAATATGCTTCGACGCTCGAGCTCGAGCCTCCTCCTTCGCTGCTGATAATGTTGATGAGGATATAGCTGAAGATCGTGGCGATGACTAGGAAATATTGCCTTTCCTAAGAAGGATTTGTGTCAGCAAACGTGACTTGAAACATAAAGTCTCGTGTGTATGTGTGTGTGCGTGTGCGCGTATTTGATTGCCGATCCTTTTGTATGCACGCCTGTCTATTGTTTGAATAGTTAATTATGGGTTGGATCAGCGTACACTCCTTTGAGCCAACTTAAGCCGCAGTCGGTTGGAGTCCAAAAAAATAAAAGAAATTTTTCTCTCTCTATCTTTTACTCATTGTTTGCCACTTTGTTTTAGGTATTTTTAGCCATAATTTAAGAATTAGTTTTTAAGATTTTTCCAATACACTTGCCTAGCGACGTATAGGTCCAAATTGGGGGCGTGGCAGCGTTGACAACTGCTGACAATGACTTCATTTGTTCATTCGGCAGCTTAATATTGCACACATATGGCCAGCGATGAGTGCAATGATGGATCGGCACATTGAATTCTACTTGTCAGCGATAGATTGTTCTTATGACTGAAATTCAACTACTCATATTTGTTGCACGCCCGCCCCGGCTTTTTGTCTTTGCCACAATGTGTTGAATGTGCAATTGCATGCCATTTAGCAGAGTTGAGAAAAATAACAAAAATTCTAGATCTTCTAGTTAAGATCATGGTAATCTCTTAATGACTTAAATAGTGGAGTTACGAGTAGGCCTGGCAAGATATTCATAAATAAAGATCTCCGATATATATTGAAGTGTATATAAAGACAATATAATTTAAATCGTTGCTTAAATATATCTCTCTTCCTTAACTATAGCTATTGCTTAAATTTTTTTAAATTTTTTAAAAAACTCAAATCTAATTAAGTTGTTTATTAATATATTTTGGCTGTTTTGCAATTCTTTAAATTTTTATTGATTTTTCCTTAACTTAATAAACATTTAGTCATTGCTCTAGATTTTCCTAACCCTAACATATTTGGGTTTCTTATACCTTCCCTCAACCTCATTGCATTCATTGCAAATTGAAACCAAGTGAAAGCATTAATGATTGACATGGATCATTTGTGATCTTTAAGTTGCCAGAGAGCCGCAGCAAAAGTTTCATCCCACGGTACAAAATGCACCCATGTCACATAAATAAAATTTGTATATGCGATTAAATTTGAAATTCAATCGTAATGCATTTGAGGATAACGCATAACTGTGCCTTGGGTTGTCAGTCAGTCGGTGAGTCTGTGAGTGTTTCAGGTCTTGGCCGGCCGCGCGTTGCTTCGATCTTTTTCGCATCCCTAAAATCCACCCAAAAGACGAAACACGAAGGAGAACAAGGATGGGAACAGCTTGAGCTGTGATAGACAAAATCTTGTCATAACTTTGATGTTGTTAAGTAAAACAAAGCATTTGGGTCCTCAAGGTAAGCGACCCATCCCGTCTGGGAATGGCAAGGGGAGTAGGAAATGGGAATGGAAATGATTATGCTGCCAAATTTGCTTACTTTCCAGAGGGGTGCAAGACTTGGCAGCTGGGCAGGCATTGGGAAAAAGTCGTTGGGATTATGCAACATCAGACACACACACACACATCGATGACATCTAATGTGCTGTGTAATTCTTGACGACATTGAAAAATTGCTGGACCAGGATCAAACTTAAGTGCATTCTGACTGTGGTTTAGTTTGCTTGGCCAGCCCATTTGACTGATTTCAGTGTCTTAAATTGCGTTGTTCCCCCAAGCAACACATATACAAATGTGTTCCTGTCAAGTCCGAGTTCTTAGAAACAAACTGCGCGTTAGATAAGATGCTCGAGGCCATAACAAAAGTGCTGTAATCAAGAGTCCGATCAGAAGATACCCTGTACTACATAAAAAATTAAGTCATTTGATTTGATTTTTTGTCTCAATTTTATGTATGACCGTTATGAACTTTTCAAAGCATTTAAATGTATGTACAAACCAATTTGCTGCATTTTTGGGTTTTTATAGATATTTGGGTCGATTGGGGGGAGGTATGTTATACATCAAATTTGGTGCGACAAAAAATATGGCTAGATACACTCGAATACTTACTAGGCATATATACTTTTAACATACACTGCCCTAACATTATTATACCCGCTATAAATTTGTGCAGGGCATATAAAAACAACAGATCGAAATCAACACTACACAAATCATCTCTAAAAATGCATGAATGAAATGCCCAGCCATGCCCATTGTCCCGGATCTGGTCTGGAATCTGGTCAATGGCAAATAGCAAATGCATAGCTCAAACCAAAAGGGTTGCGCGTCTCTCGAATGCGTTGAAAGGCTGCGCGAATGTAACGCGATAAGATCGGCCCATCAATCCAAGGAAATGCTATCCTTAAGAATGTTAATCAATTAATTACATGCTGTGTACACAGTTCCAGCACGAAGGGGCAGCAGGGAAAAAGGATTGAGTGGCAAGGGTTGTGCCCTCTGATTAATTTCAACATATCCCAAGGCTATGCCAATCTATAGATTGGCTGGCCAGCCTGATGTTGTGGTTGCCTCGCAGACGTTAGCATAGATCCCGAGAGGGAGAAATTAAAAATTAAAAAAAATTAACTGACCAGTGGTCAGTTTGTTGGTCAGTCGCGTGGCGGTTATTAATCTAAACATAAATATTGACCAGTTAAGGATAGATAAGAGCAAAAGGGGTTCGGATCAAAAGGAAGCCTCAAGGATATCATGTTAAAGTGACAGAAGTCATTGATCATGACACGAACGTGAACATATCCATGTTTGGCATGCTTGTATTAGATCATTTTTGTAAGATTTTCATAGTTATGTGCACCCATATTATAAGCTTACTCAACAACATTTTCTGCTAATATGCTCAATTTTAATACTATTATGAATTTAAAAAAAAGGTTTTTGACAAAAAAAAAACTCGGCAAGTTTATTTTCTATTATAATTTGATCTTTAAAATAAGCTGTATGACATTTTTATATATAGCTCATAAAAGTTAAATATTTTTAGAGTTTTTAGTAAACAAGCTCTTTTATACCTTACACAATTCTTGACAAAATTATAATACCCTTTATTCAATATGCATTAAAATGTATAAATATTTTAAGTTATTGTTTATAACAAATAATATTTCAACTCTTGGCTTTTGCTAAGCTTTGCATATTTATATGACTACCACAAGGTTACTTTAGGCTATTTTAAACAGAGTTAAAATCGGAACAAGGCCTTACAACAAAAACAAAAAAATTCCATCCAGAGAATCGTAAGCCGCAGACACTTGAGAATTCAGGCAAAAGAAATTAAATTGCCTGCTGTGTGGGAACCGAAATGCTGTGCAACATGTGACAATAAAGATTTTGCACTGCCTGCCCAAAACGGACCAAAAAACAAGAAAAATAGCCAAAGATTGTTTCAATGTCGGCACTTGTTTTGCAGCACATTGTGACCCAAATTGTTGGCGAAAAACGAAAACAAAACATCCGTTAAAGGAAAACCAACGAGTGGCAACGAGTGCCTAGCACAAGTCGAATTGTCCTGTGAAAATGGCCAAAACCACTTGAGTCAGAACAATGAACAAGAACCCGCTGCTACTATTCTAATTATATAGAAAATTGCAAGCAAAACACAAACTAATTGTTGATAGCATTCAATTCAAAACTAGCCCATCAGTGGGGGGTTGGGAGCTGCTCTTTCTGGGCCTGGGAATCTCAAGTGGCACACAGCGGGCACAGCGTTGCAAGGCAATGTGGCACACAGATGAGCCAAATGCCAGCAGGTCGACTGCGGCCTTATCGCCTTAGCCTGGTCTGTGCCCCACTAACCTCGACAAATGTGACACCAATATTGCACGCCGTATTATAATTAAAATTGAAATGCGCGCGAAATTTGCGCGTCAAACATAAAAAAAATTAAAAACAAGAAATAAAAGCATCGAAGAGTGCATACCCTTAAAAAAGATTTAAATATATGAAAAAAACAACATTTAAAAAAAAACTTTTTAAATCGTAATAAAAATTTTGATAGAACTTTTTAAGAGCCCTTACTAAGTGCAACCAAAAAAAAAATCTATACTAAATTGTGCTAAGATAACTTTAAAACAACGGGTAGGCAGTTGAGCAGTGCCTTATCGTCTTATACGATGATGCTGATCAGGAATATATATATACTTATCCCATATCCCATTTATCCAAAGCTTTACAAATTTTGTGACAACACAATAATGCTCATAACTAGGGTATAAAAGGTAATATAAAAAATATTTAAGCATGTCAAGAACATTGTTCGCTCATTAAGAAGCATAAACAACAACAGCCTACATTTCTCTGCCCCCCTGTGCAACCGCCCGCGCTTCAGTCTAAAGTTGTTGTTGCCTATTTGCCCACATACAATACCAACTTTTGTTGTGCTGCTGAGCTGAGCAATGTTGATTACTACTTCCTGAGGGTGCCTCATATCATTATGTGTATAAATAAATATACATACATATAAATATATATATATTGCCTATTTACTTAGAGCTGTGCAAACAATGCAAGAAATGATGTTGCTTGGGGCTCAGCGAGCTTGCGAGCTCAGCTTATCAGTTGACCGTTAGAAGTTATCATAACTACAATGCCAGGCGTTACGACTAATGGGGGCTGTGCTACGGCAAATATATGCGCAGACGCACTTGGAATTTCAGGTGTTGTTTCCGGTTTACTAAGGTACGGGACGATAGCTAGCAAAAGCTGCGCTCGAATATGTCAACTAACGGTTCAAATTAGCAAAACAGTTTACATAAAATGCATTGCACGACACCTGCACGCGCTAGATTTAAACAAGATTTAACAGCTCACATTACATTTCAAATTTTCAATCTTTCAAATCAAATATTTATTTATTGGCTAATTTGTTAATATCTAGTACTAAAGCATTTTAACGTACATAGCTTTAGTTTAAGTTTCAAAATGAATACAAATCCAATAAGTAAAATTTTAAATAAAAACAAAGTACTGTTAATCTAGGATAATTGTTTAAGCCACCCATCATGAATATGTGGGACTTATCACGTCACGTGATACCCTTGATATATACACTGCATAAACGAAATTGCCTGCCTTTGCGGCGCTGCTTCGGCTGTGGCACATTTAAACTCTGAACCCGGCAATTGATTGCCGCAGAGAAAGCTTCATTTGATGTATGTATGTGAGTATATAGTAAAGGTTTGTGAATGTGCCAGCCATGTGAATAAGTGTGCGTGAATGAATGCGTTCTCTAACATCAAAATGAATTGCTTATTTTGACATTTATTAAAGCTTTAAATAAAATTTATGCAGAGAATCAATTAGTGTGCAAGTGGACAATACAGGGCAGCGGGGAACGAGGCAACCTTTGGCGACCGCCAATATCGCGACTGTGAGATCGGGTGGCCAATGGAGACAGGCAGACAGCAGGAACAAGCAGAAAACCGAAGAGACCAGCACAGCGAAAAGTCAAGTAATGAAAAATATTTCTCACAATCAGTTTGTAGACAAGGCGAAAAAGGAGCACAAGAAAACAGTGCGAGGCGGCAAAGGAAACATAAAATAGCAACAACAAAACTCGGCGAAGGCAAAAGACAAACATCAAACAGCAACAAAAACAACAGTAACAACACTGCACATAATCAGAGTAGCGACAAAGTCTGCAAGAAATCACAACAGCGACTGCAGCAGAGCACAAAGATAAACAGGCTGGCAGACAGCCATACAAATACATGTGCACACACACATACTCATACACATAGATCGCGCTGCCGACGGGTCCTGTATGCACACATTCACACAACGCTCTCACACAGACACAATTGTATTCAGGCAGCGGTTTTTTGGCGCAAAAATCAAAACGCGATTCCTCTTTGGCCGCTCATTCCATGCTCATGCGCTCTTCACCTACTTCTTTCTTGGTTCTGTCCAATGCCCAATGCACATCGATGACTGCAAGAAATCTCGGAGCGCTCCCCCCTCCGCAACGTCTTACGTGCACGCACACACACACTCGCACACACATAAAAAATTAGTGTTGTTGTTGGGCTCGTGTTAAGGAATTTTGCGCGCGCGTTGTGCTCGTTCCCCGTGCCTCTCCTTTTGCTCGTGTCACACACATACCACAAAACAGCAGGACTAATTCGTGCTCTGCTCTGTGTGCATGTCCTTCGGCTACGCACGATCAGCTGATTGAACATATGTACCAACGCATAGCAGGGACAGAGACAGAGGCAAGGGCCGCAAGGAACAGGATTGTGTATGGGAACTGAAACGGGACTGAGGGTCATTCCCCGCGCACCTATCCTTGTCTAACTGTTTGTCCTGCGTTTGTATGTGTGTATGTATGGGCATTTTTTCTGATCAGCATTTATCCATTTTACACGTTGCTTCTTATGTACATTCTCTTTGATTTCCCCTACTTTTTCGGGGACTTCGCTCACGTGGCCTCGGTACGGCCTAAATTCTATGCGAAGTTCAAATACCTTCGATGCCAAAAAGCCTGTCAACACCT
>SCDT01001021.1:10416-48648 GCA_004143765.1 Drosophila melanica
ACATTTCAATTTATGTGCACACATACAGACGTACATAAACATGCATGTGTGACTGACAATATGCAAATGTATAAAATGCTCATAACTTAGCTATCCATCAAATTCCTCTATCTCCGTTTTATTGCACACTAATTGCACGTATTGCTTGCGCTACCCCTGGCATCCACAAGCATTACCTTTGTATGCACATCTTGGCACACACACTAACACACACACGAGTTTAATACAATCTCAGCCCCGCTCGTTAGCTTTCGCGCGCGCGCGTAAAAGTATCTCAAACGCTTTTTGCACACTTTTTTATGTCGCCGTCGACGTCAGGCGCTTAATAAAAAAAAAAGAGTAAATCTCAGACCTCACTTCTTGGAATTTCGATTTACAATTTAGTTCTTCACGTTGTTCATTCCTTCTTTTTTTGGAAGTTTATTTGCTGCTGCTGCGCTGCTCCCGCTGCTATTGTTGTCCTCCATTCCCATTCACGTTGTTGCTGCATTTTCATAGCTTTGCTGCTTGTATTAGTGCGCTGCCTATTCTTTGCTCGCAATCAAATCCACTCGCTGCAATAGTGTGAGTGTTTTTTGCATACATTTTTGATTTCTCAGTTTGCCCTTTTTATGTTCTCTTTTCGTCTGTGTCGCCGCACCGTGGTATGTTATGCATTGAATTTCAGCGATAATTAAAAACAAGTATAGCCATAGCTGAAAAGAATATTTAAGGTTGATTTAAGTATAAATATATCACCATAATTTCTATATTAAAATATTTAGAAATGTACATTTTTAAAAATAATTAAAATTTAATTTACTGTTTTCCGCCTGGAATACACGTACGTTATGCCCACTGTGTCACACTATGAATGAGATTGAGCTTTTTTTGCTTCTCCACATGTTTTTTAAATTGTTCAAAACCACTTTATGATTTCTGCGTCCTTTTAAGTTTGTTGTTTATTCTTTCAAAAAGATGATCCTCTTCCTGCACCAGCAGAAGCCAACAAAAGCCCAAAAGCAATTCAAGAGAATGAAACCGTAGCTCATTTAGATTTGAGCGCGTTTTTGCTACGGCTGGCAACGCTAGCGCAAATCATTTGCTTTACCATATGATTCGCATGATAGTTTATAAATGATGTCGCCGCCTGGTCGCCGTCCAATTTAGTTGTTTCTCCTTGTGGTTGTTGTTTTTTTTGAACAATGCTGTGCTTGAATTTGCCTGCTGAGGAATCTGCCAAGTCTTTACAAGCAGCACTTGCCTGGCACTGCTATACCCTTGGGTGCCCGCCGCCCCCCGCACTTCCTCCTGCAATGCACAACACGACTCCCGCAGGGCCTGAATACGACACACACACACTGCATTCATACATGTACAATTGTATGTAACTCGCATTTTGCTTTAATTTTGCCGCAACTGCCCACACACACTCTTACACACATGGAGCGCTGCTCATTTAACGACATTGGCGTCTACGTCTGCAAAACTCAAAAGAGCCACGCCCCGCTCCACCTCCCCCAAAAGCGCTGTATCGATCATATGACTGGGACCAGGCACTACGACTACCTGCTGATGCTCTGCACACTTGTGGTGGGGAGGGGATTGGGCGGGCAGGCGTCGCGGAATGCGTGGATCTCACATTATTACCTGCGAACGACACAATCGATGCCGCACAGCCGATGCCAACGCCGTCGCCGTCTGCGTCTACGTCTTGAATTCTGCTTAAAGATTTGCACGTCGCCCGAAGACGCAGGCTGTGGCGGTCGGGCTGCAGGCTCTGGTCACAGCCATTCTGCTGCAACGTAAATCACATGTGTTTTTGCTTCTTGTTTGCTTCGGGGCTCCACACGAGTCGTCGTTTTTCGGCCGCCAATCGGGGTCCACTCGGCTATTGGTTTGGCGCTCAGCGTCGGCGACGACGCGCTTCGCGCTATAAAAGCTCGCGCGCCAAAATTTGCGCCTTCAATCGTGCTCTGGCCGCGCATCGGGTAGGGGAATTCGCTCAAGAGCTACCTGTTGCAGTGGCACTGGCCAGGGATCGCTCGCTCCAACTTCGAACAGATTTTCCGACTTCTTCTATCCCATTTTGCCTTTGGTTATTGGAATAAGGATATGGGAAATGGAAAATTGTACGATACATACATGCATGTAGCTGATGCTCCCGCTCCCGTTATACTCGATCCTGCTCTCTCTCTGCTGCTACTCCTGCTCCTGCTGTTATACTTGCTGCTACTCGCACAAAAGAGCAGCGACGTCGGCAGCGGCGCGCTGGCAGCGGGGGTTGCACCGACGGCAGGCCGCTCTTTAAAAACCAGCTGCGCTTGACTCGAGAACTACATTTGTTTTCTGTTCGTCGTCGTGTCAACATCTGCGCCTCGAGCTGCTCTCTCTCTCTGTGCTCGTACGGTAGTGAAGTAAATTTGTGTGTGTGTTTGTGTTAAAACGATTGGATATAAAAGTTAATACAAAACGCAACACACAAAGAACTCACAAAGTACAACTACAATAATGTTAAAACGGACACAATAATAATGCAAATCACCCAAAAAAGAAATATGCAACAACAAATGCAATATTAGTTTTTAACAATAATAAAATACAAATGCAACAACAAACTCAACGAAGGACTACAAAGTGCAAAACCGCAACTAACGAAAACGAACTAACAAATTAACTGTAAATGTGCCAGCAAACGAAACGTGTGGAAATTGTGTTTTAGCAATTTTCCCGAAAAACTACACAAGTTGGAAATACACAGACTAAATAGTTAACTAAATTTTACGAAAAATTTTTTTAAAAATTTAATACTTCAAAATGCTGTGGGAAACAATTGCCGAAGAAAGCAACTGCACCATGGATTGCAATATCAGGTAATTATTAAAAAGCAAAATGTTAGCAAACAAAATAAGATAGCTAAAGTGTATTTAATTGATGCACACAAAGCATAGGATATCATAGTTAATGTAATAAAAAAAAGTGCAAGTAAATTTCAACAAAGTGCCGCGCTTGAACTTGAACAGCAACAGAAAGAACAACAACAAAGTACACAAAACACACACACACAAAAGCAACTGTGAACAACGGCACTGAGCAACAGCCACAAAGCAGCCGGCCTGCTGCGGCGCTGACTGCGCTGCTTACTTTACAGTTGAACAAAAGTAAGAGTAAATGTTTTTTCTTCATTATTTTTTGCACGCTCCACACGACACGTTTTTTCGGCTGTGGCGCTCAGCTGTTGTTGTTGCTTATGTCGTTTTTGCCGTTTTCATTCATTAAACCGGCTTCCGCGAATCTCGCGCAGCTCCAAAACAACAACAAAAAGACTAGTCACTCCGTTTTTATATGCTGTTTGCAATGTTAAGTGAAGTATATTGGTTTGTTGCTTTGCGCACTAAGACTACAATATTTAGTAGTTAATTTTGCGACGATCAAGTGCTTTAAAATTGGGTAAAACTGTAAATGTTCTAAAAAATGTATCTTACAGTACTAGATTCTCAGAAGGTATAAAAAAGTAGGTGATTTTCGAGCAGTTTAGCTGTTAACAGTGTGTCTTATTCGTCTGCATGGCACTTTATTTTTAACTTGTTTATGTTGTTGTTCTTCTGCTTCATTGTGGTTCTGCCTTGCGTGACCCAAAAGTCGTCCAGAGTGCAGATGCAATTGGCCCCTGCTTGTCCGCCCCCCTGCGCAGCAAAAGCGAAAACAGCTCGTGCAGAACGCATGCATGAGGGAAATTCCGCTTGAAAGTACCGCAAAAACAAAGAGGCCAGAGTTTTAGTTCTAATTTCCTTATTTACTAAATAAATGGAAGAACAACAACAAGAAATGGAATTGAGCTCAGCAGCAACCCCTCAACTTAACGCTGCTGCTGCTGCTCCTCTTCTTGTTGTTGTTGCTGTTCGCCGTTCGTATTGTTGTTGCCTTTTTACACCACCGCATATTTTTAGCCGCGAGTTTAATGACCCGCGCTACAGTTTAGGCAGCGCAACCAGCAGCAGGAAGCCCACAAAAACAGTTGACTAATCCTCGCTCTCTTTCTCTTCTCTCTCTCAGCAATTTTAACAAAAACAATGACAGTCGCCGCGTTCGCCGTGCGCTGACCAGCAGCAGCAACAACAACTGCAATAACATCGTATTGGCAATGGATGCTGATGAGGAGCTGTCGTTCTATGACGACGATGTGCACGCCCTGCCGCCAACGCAGCAGCGTCCTGTCAGCCCTGAGCTGCTGGGCATGCTTTCGCCGGAGAGTTCGCCGCAACGTTTTCAAATTGTGCGCCAGCCCAAGCTGCAGCAGCACCAGTCGACAGCGGCAGCAGCAGCTGTTGGCAGCGCTGTGACGCCTGCGCGCAGCTTTCGCATATTCAATAGCCTCTCCTCGTCGGGTTCCATGGAGTCTTCCATGGATGATGACTATATGGAGCTCTTCGAAATGGAATCCTTTGCGACTGCTCCCTCTCTTGCCCTGCCCAGCGGCCTCAACTCGTTGATCAGCGGGCAAATCAAGGTGACGCCAAAATCGCCGGAGGCTTTGAGCATCGTGATGCGCCGTCCGTCGGTCCGTCGCTGCCTCAGCATGACAGAGACAAATAGCAATCAGCTAGCATTGCAACAACAACAATACAACCACCAACAACAACAGCAACCAAAGACGCCAGAGACTGCACGGGATTGCTTCAAGCGTCCCGAACCACCCGCATCGGCCAGCTGCTCGCCCATTCAGAGCAAGCGTCACCGTTGCGTCGAAAAAGAGAACTGCCCCGCACCCACCTCAACCACCACTGCCCCCACTGGCCATGCCCATGCGCAGCCCCTGCGCAAGTGCATGTCGCTCAACGATGCAGAAATCATGTCCGCGTTGGCCCGCTCCGAAAATCGCAACGAGCCCGAGCTAATTGGCGACTTCAGCAAGACTTATGCCCTGCCCCTGATGGAGGGACGTCATCGGGATCTCAAGTCCATCTCCAGCGAGACGGTGGCGCGCCTGCTTAACGGTGATTTCGACCAGAGCGTGGCCAGCTACCGCATCATCGACTGCCGCTATCCGTACGAGTATGAGGGTGGGCACATACGCGGCGCCAAGAATCTCTACACCCACGAACAGATCCTCGAGGAGTTCCTCGGCGCACAGCAGACTGAGCTGCAGCAGCAGCAGAACGCCGTTGCCGGCAACAAGCGCCACATCATTATCTTCCACTGTGAGTTCTCCTCGGAGCGCGGTCCCAAAATGTCCCGTTTCCTGCGCAACTTGGATCGCGAGCGCAACACGAGCGCGTATCCGGCGCTTCACTATCCGGAAATCTATTTGCTGCACAACGGCTACAAGGAGTTCTTCGAGACGCAGCCGGCTCTGTGCCAGCCGAATGCGTACAGGCCCATGTTGGAACCGTCCTACAATGAGGCTTATCGTCATTTTCGAGCCAAGTCAAAGTCATGGAATGGCGATGGGTTGGGCGGGGCCACAGGTCGCTTCAAGAAGTCGCGTTCGCGGCTCATGCTGTAAATTCTTAATAGCGGGGGGTGGCAACGCCAAAATCCACACACACACACTCTTGTATTTGTATATAAAAAACCTGGGTATTTATTTCATTTTAAAAAAAATTTTAAGTTGATTTTGTTGATTTTCGTTTGTTAATTTTAGTAGTGTTTAAGACTTAAATATAGAATTTCTCACACCCACTCCTTCACAAACACAGACACATGTACATTTTAAACAGTCTCATTTTTTCCCACTGTTTTTAAGTTTTGGTTTTTGTTTTAATGAAATTTTTGATTTAGTTCAATTTATAAGAGCTTTAGTTTGATTTTGTAACGTAACGAAAATGTGCATTATAATCTAAAAAAAAAAAACGAAAATTAAATGTCATACAAATTTAAGCGACCCCCCATTCATAGACCCCACACCCCATCTCCATAGTTCTTAAGCACAAAACAGAAAATGGCTAAAACAAACACTCAATCATCTTACAAACACACACATTTATATATTAATTAATTTAAGCATAAGAGTTGAAAGTTGAAAACTTCTGTTAGGTACAATTTACGCTTATTATTTGTTTATTTTTATGTAATAACCACCCCTGCGCCCACAAGGCCCCCTCGAAGATCCCACTTACTATGTAATGATTACTTTAAGCAAAGCTTATTTTTGCATCAAAAAAGGCAATATTATTGAACAAAGACGTAAATTTAAAATATAAATTACAAACCCTGAACTGAAATTAAATGCATTTTACTTTTTTATGATTCAAAATGAATGGGCAAGAGTAAAGTTACAGCTATATTTCGATTTAAATTTGGCGCCAACTTGAAAGTGCTGCCTGTCCAGATAACATTAAAGTATTAAATTCCCTAACAGCTAGCGATATTTTAACAGAGCAAGTATATTAACTTAACAGATACGTCTTAGCTGACGGGTTTGTGTCTACACTGGAGTACTTGCATCAAGCAAACAAACCTTTTTAGTTAGATAAGACAGCCACCAAACGCATGAGAATCAGCTATTGTCAGTTAGCATGAAATGCTGCTTGCTCTAAATAAAAGTTACGAGTATAGGGAACTTTGAAATGTTTCGTGCAATAAATTTATATTTCGGCTGTTCCTTAGACTAAACTCTTAACGTTTTCTTTCTTACTTTCTTTAAGTTACGTAGCTGTTACCTTTTAACATAAGATCTCCCGAGTTTTCCTTTAAGCACATCACACATACGACAGGTTGTCCAATTATATTTATGTTTATTTATTAGCAGATGCTCTGGCAGGAAAAATAAGGTGCGAGGAGGAGGATTTTGATTTCTAGGTCAATCTGTGACCACAAAGCTGGTGGAACCATTAACTTAATTCCTCGTTGACAGCAGATAAGCGTAAATTGTGCAATTAGTATATGTTACAATTGCCGCTTGGCTTAAGTGCTACTTGGTCAGTTGTGAACTTCTGCCACCCCGCCCCTAGCCACAGCCCAAACAGCACTCAAAATCTAAGCCAAGCCACCCACTTGCATCTGGTTCAAGTTGCTGCTCTTAACCTTTTTATTTCTGAGAAGTGAGATATTATAATGCTACACTCGGAGAAAAACCACATTGAGATGTATTGAACGAAAGAAATGAAAATGAAAGCGTCTGCTTTGCATTTGCATATTTGTTTAAATATGTGAAAAAATTAAAAAAGACTTATTTTAAGTAACAGTTAAAAGTTTAAATGTTTTAACAAAAACCAATTTCAAAAACTAAAAGTATTTCAACTTAATAAAAACCAGAATACCCTTTTTTACCCATTCCGGTTCAGGGTATAAAATTAATGAAATATTTCAATTTCTGTACAAAAATATATTATAAAATATAATATAACAAAATTAAGTTCAGAAATTAAAAAAGGAAATAGAAAAAAGAAAAATCAGTTTAAATTTCAGTGTAAAATACAAAAATCTAATAATTGCAATAGTCCAAAACGTGCTTTGAATGTTGAATTATAAATTTAAGAAAAATATTTTCTAATTATTTCAAATTTCTGAATTGAGCACAAATTCAATTTAATCGCGCAGTGTAGCGTTAGTTATGCCGCGAACAGTCGGAGGCGGTGGCAAGATACTCGCATTGTCAATTACAGCTGCAGGGTGCCCAAATGTTGCACGCTGTGCGTGTTGTCTACTTTTATTTTTGCCATTGGGTGGTTGGGTGGTTGGGTGGTTCTGTGTGGTTGTGGCTCTCGAGTGCCTGCGAAAAACGGGTTAATCAGCGCAATTAAGGTCAAAAACACGTTGGCGTCAACAACATGCCACCATGTGGCATCTTCAAGCTGTCTCTGTGTATGTGTGTGTGCATTACACATTCAGAAATTGCGCATACGCCGCGTAAGCCCTGCCATTAAATACTGCAGGCAGCGGACGGGCTTGTTGCCCGCTGCGTGATTGTCTGTGTGTGTGCGTGTGTGTGTCGCTCTCTCCAATTCGCTTTTATATGTGCGCGTGTGTGTGTGTGTTTTTTTGATAAAGGTTCTTCAAAAGCTTTAACTGCGCCGACGCCGAAGCACGAATCTGACTCGTTTAAGCCGCCTGCTGTTGCTCCGAGCTATGAAAGCGAACAGCAGCGTTGTTTGTGTCTGTGTCTGTGTGTGTGATTGTGTGTTTGTTTGTGCGTTTGTATGCGTGCTGCGTTGCGCCTATAAGATACAAGCGCTACGCTCCGAAAATCTTTAGATTGCCGCCGACCAGCGTACGGCTCGCATTCGCGCATCAATCAGTCTTGGAAACAGTTGTTGCTGCCAACAGTTCGGTTAGTTTGGCTTTTACCTAATTATTTTAAACAAGCTCCATCTAAATGCTAAATCATGTCAAGTGTCATTAACTGAACGAAAAAGCAAGCCCTGCTTCAAAACGTAAATCATTTGGTTATCAATCAAGTTGTCAAGTTGATCAAAAAACCCGTTTTGAGAAGCGAAAAAATAAAAAAAAAACCGATTTGTGTGCTCTGTAAATTAAACAAAGTTAACTAAACAAAAAAAAAAAAAAAAATATATCTTAACTGAAATTTAAGGCCATAAATAAATGTTTTGTAAATAAAAACGAAACTGCGAAACACTTGCAAAATTTATTGATAAAAACTGTAATTAGATAATTTGCTCGGGGGATTTATTAACAATAATTGTAATCTTGGCATTACAATTTGTTTTATACTAAAAAACGCCCAGCAATAAATATGATACTTTAGCACACACGTTTCGTTTTATATCTATATATATATAGTCAAACATAAAAACTAAAATCAAAGAATTGTTTGACTAATAATAATATTAATAGTAAAATTTGTAGGCAGAGTTGAGTTCAATTGATATGTCAATGTCATGCGTTAAAATCATAGTTGAAAAGAAAATCAGTGCAACAGCAATAAAATATATAGCATGCGGCAGCGAGACGAAAACAGTTATAATATTTGAATCGTTCGGTTATCGGTGACTGGTAATAACAGCTACCTAAGTGAAAGTTTAACGAAAAAATTAAAATTAAAATTAAAAAAACAAAGTTAAATTATTTTTAATTTACGATAGGGGGTATTATAGTTTACTTACTATAAATATTTTTGTGTCCAATTAAATTCTTTCAAGATTTTTAAAACTTTTTTTTTTAACTGAAACAGTTGAGTATCATTTACAGCTTTTAAACTATTGCACATTGCTTATCCTCAGTGTAGTCTAATAAAAAATTATAACTTGCTGTGTAATATAGCATTTATATATACAATCATATATTAAAGCTGAAAGTTATTGAAATGTTCAATGTTTATAAAAGTTGCATACTCTACAAAAGTTTTAAATATTGACATAATTCTACATTGAAAAGTAGGAAATAAATAAGAGTAGGTAAAATAAATAAATAAATTGATAATTTTTATTTTATACTACAATATTTATTTTTTTTTACAGAAATAAGTTTTATATAATTTATTCTATTCAATTCTATAAAACGAACTAACTTCGAAATAGTTCGAGTTCCTTATAACCTGTAAATAATTGCGCATTGTGCAATTACGGTTAAGAAACCGTTCTGAAACGGTTATTGCTTTTAAAATTAAGTGTAATTAGTAAGTAGTAAATAATTCCATTTCCCAGTATTTGTAGTACTTGTGAACATGAATATGAACATATGGAACATCAAAGCTAACGAATAAACGGCTTTTAAATCGGTTTGCTTAAGTGATAACTAATTTTTTTTTTACATGTATAGTATAAATATCTATTGTTTAGTTGAAAATTTAGAAAAGAGTATATTGGGTTCGTTTCAAATATATACATATATAATATTATATTTATATTTTATATACGTGAAGGTAAATATTTATATTTATTTATTTAGTTTTTGGAAAAGGAGCACAGAAATTTAAGATTTCTTGAATCAAAAAACTTGTTTTAGATTCGCTACTCAATCTTTCTACATATATCTTTATTTATTTCTTATTATTATTTATTTATTTCTTTTTTTTTGCAAAGGAAGATAAAAGAGAATTGAGATTTCTTGAATTTGGTTCCCTTTAACATAAAGTACTCAAATATAAATATGTATGCACTTATTTATGTGTCAATTGAATACTTTCGAATCTACCTTAAACACGTTCTCAATCCATAGCTATGATCGGGAACGGGGGATTGTGGCAGCATGGGTCTTGGATATGTTAATGCAAGAGTTCATTGGCCCGCACCCACACGCGGCCACAGCTTTTGCATAAATAAAAATAATATACACGCACACAAACACACACACACACACACACATACACATACACACAGGAACATATAGATATAGTCGAGGTGTGTGTGAAAAACAAGTTAAAACAAGGTTCGCAGGGTCGCAGCTGGAATATCCAGTTGTTGTTCTTGTCGCAACTACTCCCTCTCTCTCTCTCCCCCTCTCTCTTTCTCTGCGAGATGCTCAGCAAATGATCGTCGCTGGAAAGTGTTCAATTCCGAATCGCATACAGCAACATCTGACAGAACTTACGATCATTACGAACTTTAAAATCCCGATGCAGTTGCTGCTGAATAATCTGTGATCTTTATGCTGAGCACGTGACTCGGCTGATTGCGAGCACTCAGAATGCAACGCACACTGAGCATAATAATACTATGTGAAAATAAAAGCAAAAATAATAACAATTGTTGTGGCAGCGAAAATAGCTAACCAAAAAACAAAGTATTCAATTTAAGTTTCATTGGCCCAGACCTTAATACGTGTGCAGCATGGGCAAATGCCAAAAGAAACGAAACGAACGAAAAAAATAAAAATAAATAAATAAAATAAAAACAGTTTAAAATTAATAATTAATTTTGGGCTTGGCGAATATTTAATCCCCTTGTACAATGCATAAAATACAGAATTTATTGCAAATTATAACATTTATAATTAACATGCAAGATGCAGTTATACATAGTTATAATGCATGTATATATATTTATTTATATATTAATTTTAGTCCAGTTTCTAGATTTTGAGAATATCATAATATTTTAATCTTTAAAAACTTCTTTACTATTATTAACTGGTCTTCCCAAGTTTATAAATCAAGAATATTATTCCTTCAAATTATTTCCCACTGCCTTAACTTTCTCTCTTTTAATATGGGCCAAAAATTTCCCACTGTTATCATTTAACAAAAAAACTCAGCTGATTTTTATGCAAATTAGTTTTTATGATTTTAATTTAGCTTCTGGATAAATTCGCTATTTAAAATATCAAATTTGTCACTGCTATAACTTGGCCATTCTCGACCGGTCTACCTGCTGATTTGCTTTTTGTTGTTGGTTTTGCGTCTAGAATAATTCTGCTTTTAAAATAAAAATAAACTACGTTTATTTTGTGCAAAAATTCATGTTACAATTTTTTTTTTAATTTTTGGATTACTTTGACAAATGTTAAAAGAATTGAATGTTGATCAATAACTGGCTTGATCAGCGATTTACGGTTTAATTCTAAATTTAAAATAAAATCAGTATAACTTTTTTTTTTCATAATTATGTTTATGTGTACAACAAATACGAAATTAAGCCCAAAGGGACATTTAAAAACAATAATCCAACAATCCAATTTTGCAGTGTTACCCAACACAGTAAAAGTGCAAAATACTCAACATAAGGTAGTGTATTTAGATTTATTGCGTTCCGTTCGGTTTGTTTTATAAATTGATTTAAGCATTAATTTAGCAAGTGATTTAGTTAATTGCACCATTCCGCTCCACATTGGCAGCCAGTTGATTAATGCAACTTGCTTTGTTTGTTTGTTTTGTTTTGTTTTTTTTTTTTGCTGTTTTCGCAGGGCTAACATGAGGCTGCTTCTATTGTTCGTGGCCAGCTGGGCCGTGCTGGGCGTGGCCCTACCCGAGTCCAGCTACAACTATTTTCGCCTGCCGACTGCGCTGCGACCGCAGAAATATAATTTGCGCGTTCTGACGCACTTCGATGATCCGGACAACCTTCGCTTCGAGGGCAACGTCCGAATCTTGTTCGAAGTGCTGCAGAGCACGAAGAACATAACGCTGCACGCCAAGAATCTGACCATAAACGAGTCGCTGATCACGTTGAAGGACACTTCGAGCGCCAACAAAAAGAACTGCGTTGCGTCCACAGAGGTGAATTCGGTGCACGATTTCTATGTGATGAACACCTGCAACGAACTCCTGGTCGGCGAGATCTACGAGCTAACAATGCCATTCGCCGCCGAACTGAATCGCCAGCTGGAGGGCTACTACAGGAGCTCCTACAACGATCCCGTTACCAATAAGACGCGGTAAGTGCCACTAATCCAATGTTGCAGCTGATGAGAAATTGAGTTTAAATTAAAAATCGGATTAATCTGAATTAATTTTAGCGCTTTCAAAATAAAGGGAAACTTGCAAGCTATTTTGCAGAAATTGTGTTCAACTCTCAAAATTTAACCCACAACATTTTATTTAACAAAATTCCCATTATTTGTTATCGAGGGATATTTTTAGTATTAAATTTAGAGAGTTGTGTTTGTGTAAAACATTTTATTTAACAAAAATTTTCTTATTGTTTCAAAACTAAAAAATGTTTAAAAAGTTGATAAATTTCTTTATAAATACAAATAAAAAATCATCATAAAAGATTTATTAAAAGCACATTTTAGAAAATTGATAAAAGAACTGTATAGTTTTATGGGACTTATACCTATAGATATTTTAGGGCGAGAAGATAGAGCGAAAAAAAGATTAGGCTTACAGTTTCATAGAATTATCTTTTAATTATTTTATTAAGAAATTTGAGATAGGTTTCCTTATATCACATTCAATTAATTCATTGAAATATTGCGGATTTAATTTACAAATCATCTTATTAAGAATTTTTGTTATATATATTCTATATAATCCACTAACAGCTGGTTGTCCATTACGCAATTCGAGGCGGCTTCTGCGCGTTTGGCCTTCCCCTGCTTCGATGAGCCCAATTTCAAGGCGCCATTTGTGGTCACCCTGGGCTACCACAAACGCTTCAACGGACTGAGCAACATGCCCGTTAAGGAGATCAAGCCCAAGTAAGACGAGTTGATCAGTTCAATTATACATGAGTATATAATTTGATATCTATGATCGCAGCGATCAAATTGCGGATTACATTTGGTGCGAGTTTGAGGAGTCGGTGCCCATGTCCACCTATTTGGTGGCCTATTCGGTGAACGATTTTACCCACAAACCCTCCACCCTGCCGAATAGCACGCTCTTCCGCACCTGGGCGCGTCCCAATGCCATCGAACAGTGCGACTTTGCGGCAGACTTTGGACCCAAAGTTTTGCATTACTACGAGGAGCTGTTCGGCATCAAATTCCCTCTGCCCAAGATCGATCAGATCGCCATTCCAGATTTCAGTGCCGGCGCGATGGAGAACTGGGGACTGGTGACATACAGGGAAATAGCTTTGCTCTACTCGGCGGAGCATTCCTCGCTGACGGACAAGCAGCGTGTCGCCTCGGTGATTGCCCACGAGCTGGCCCATCAGTGGTTTGGCAACCTGGTCACGATGAAGTGGTGGACCGATCTCTGGCTGAATGAGGGATTTGCCACATATGTGGCCAGCTTGGGCGTGGAGAACATTAATCCTGAGTGGCGTTCCATGGAGCAGGAGTCGCTCAGCAATCTGCTGACCATTTTCAGAAGAGATGCGCTCGAGAGCAGCCACCCCATCTCGCGACCCATTGAGGTGGTCACCGAGATCGCCGAGAGCTTCGATCAGATCTCATATCAGAAGGGCTCCACGGTGCTGCGCATGATGCACATGTTCATGGGCCAAGACTCCTTCCGCTCGGGCATACAAAACTATCTCCAGAAGTTCTCTTACGGCAACGCCGAACAGGACAATCTTTGGGAGTCGCTCACCGAGGCGGCGCACACCTTCCAGTCCCTGCCCAAGAGCTACGACATCAAACGCATTATGGACTCGTGGACGCTGCAAACGGGGTGAGTCCAACAAACAGTTCTACAAGATTACCTCTAAACTTTTATAGAATAAATAAGATTTGTCTTTCAAGAAAGAACACTGCAATCGGGTGTTACCGACTGCCTTCTAATCTATCTATNCTTCCAGTCCCTGCCCAAGAGCTACGACATCAAACGCATTATGGACTCGTGGACGCTGCAAACGGGGTGAGTCCTACAAACAGTTCTACAAGATTACCTCTAAACTTTTATAGAATAAATAAGATTTGTCTTTCAAGAAAGAACACTGCAATCGGGTGTTACCGACTGCCTTCTAATCTATCTATCTTCAAAATTTAAATATACACGTTATCGATTTGCGAATTGAGGTGTATCGAAATTTTATTAAAGTTTTAGTTGTTATTCAACTGTAAACAGAGAATTGCGCTTTTGGTTACACTCGACAGTAATATTTTAAGCTATTCTCATCTATATTCTGTCCAAAATTTATATTAATAACATAATCTTTTAACTTTCCCATTAGCTACCCGATTATCAACATTACCCGAGACTATTCAGCTGGCAGCGCCAAGCTGACCCAGGAGCGTTATTTCCTGAACACCGCCATCCTGCGGAACCAACGTGGCGGCTGCTGGTGGGTGCCGTTGAGCTACACCACCCAAGCGGAGCAGAACTTTATGGATACGGCGCCGAAGGCGTGGATGGAGTGCGACAATAAGGGCGGCGTGTTGCCCAAGACGATCAGTGGGCTGCCCGGCAAGGATCAGTGGATCATTTTCAACACACAGCTGACGACGCTCTACAAAGTGAACTACGATGAGCACAACTGGAATCTGCTGATCGAAACGCTGACAAACGGCGACTTCCAGCGCATTCATGTGATCAACCGTGCCCAGCTGATCGATGATGCTCTGTACCTGGCGTGGACCGGCGAACAGGACTACGATATAGCGATGCGCCTGATTGACTATTTGAGGCGGGAGCGCGAATATTTGCCCTGGAAATCGGCCTTTGAGAATCTGAAGCGCATCAAGAACATTATCAGACAAACGCCCAATTATGAGTTCCTTAAGGTTAGTTGCTTTGGGCAAATGCACACGCACGCCCACAATTTGACCCGCCCACTGACATAATGCACAGTTCTCATTCTAAATTTTATTTTGCACACCATGCGGCCAAATCCCCCTCTAAATAAAAAAAAAAAGTTGTTTTTTTTCGTAAGTTTATTAGCGCACTAGCCCGTAAAGAACACCCACTCTAAAGTAACCAGTGCTGGAACCACTTCTTAATGCATGCAATATTCATCTACAGCGTTACCTGCAAAAGCTAATCGAGCCCATTTACACGCACATGAGTGGCCTGAACGACACCTTCGGCCAAATCGAACAGCAGGATCAGGTGCTGCTCAAGACCATGGTGGGCAACTGGGCGTGCATGTACGAGGTGGCCGATTGTGTGCCAGCGGCCCAGGCCTATTATCGCGACTGGCGCAACGAGGCCGAGCCCGATAAGCGGAATCCGGTGCCGATCAATCTGCGCCAGACGGTCTACTGCACCTCCATACGGCACGGCAGCGATGATGATTGGCAATTCTTGTGGACACGGTACAAGAACTCGAACGTGGCCGCCGAGAAGCGCACGATGATGTCCGCGCTGGGCTGCACCCGTGAGGTGTGGCTGCTGCAGCGGTATCTGGCATTGACGTTCCAGCCGAAGGAGGGCATTCGCAAACAGGACTCGATGTGGGCCTTCACGGCGGTGGCATACAACGAGATTGGCTTCCATTTGGCCAGGGAGTACTTCATGACTAACGTTGATTTTATCTACAATTTGTAAGTGCACAGCATATCATTTGTGTATGATCATTGATCATTGATCACTAATTATATACACCATTTAGCTACCATCCCATTACCAAGGACATGTCACGCCTCCTGACGCCATTCTCGGAGCAGACATTCCTGCAAAACGACTTCGATGAGTTCAAGAGCTTCGTGTCCCAGCGCAGATCGTCGCTGAAGGGCCTGGACCAGGCCATACAACAAACCCTGGAAACCATGCTCACCAATGTCCAGTGGAAGGAACGCAACTACAATCAAGTTTCGCGCACCATTCGCAAATTAATTGACGAGAAAAACCACAATAAATAAACAAATAAAATAACACGTATATCCTTAAATAAATAGTTAGTCCTTCGAAGCCCTCATCAGCTCATAAAAATCTCTTTGAATTAAGTACTGCAGATGTTTTCAAGTTCCAAATAAACTATATAAATTAATTATAAAACGTTTTCTCTATAAATTAAGGCTCCGAATCTAAACTTGATAAACTTGAAATTCATAGAACTTTATTAAAACTAAGCCGATTTTCCAGATTGAGATTGAGATTCCAAAATTGGTAAAAAGGGCAAATTTTAAAAGTATGCAAAAAATTTGACAATAAAATTTCCCGAATCCATACGCGAAATCAGCTTATTTCTTGACCTTACACTCATTCCCAAAATGTTGGTGTATAATATGTATCTAAATACAGAAAGCTGAATCAGTTGGAATAAATCATTCCTGGGAGAGCATCAATTTGTGAAGTGCTTTACAAATTAAGTTCTCCATTTTCCGAGAGCGAGCGGGATATTATCAGATATATACACTGCAATATACAAATATATATATATATATAGTATGTTGTATATTTCGTATATTTAGTTAAGCATGTTTTTAATGCTAACCAATAATAATAATCATAATAATAATCGTAATTGGAATTAAAGGGCGCTTCCAACTGTCGTATAATTTGTGGAAAGTTGATTTGTTGCTTTTTTAAGGTTTAAGGTTTATGTTTTTCTGTTTCTTCCATTTTTCTTTCTTCATTGGAATTATTGTTAATGTTACAAATTACAATTACATGCTAAATAAATATGTGTATATGTGTGTCTATAAATGTTAATATCACTAAAACGGCGCTCCTGAAAAATAACTAAATTTTTAACTAAACAGCTAAACAGATTGCATACAGTATTATTATTATAAAGTGTATTTGTTTTATTATTATTTATTACAATTAGCGTATGTGTGTGTATGTGTGTGTTTACATGCATGAAAAGTTGTGTTGCTGCTTTTGTTGCTATTTTGTTTTGTTTAGTTAGTTATATGAAAACATCAATATAAACTATTTTATTTAATTTTATAACAATTCTTCGATTGATATTTTTAATTATATGCACTTTTGTGAGCGTTTCTGTGTTTGTGTCTATGCTTGTTGTTGTTGTTATAACCAATTGCCTTTTAAGAAAGGCCTTTTTTTTAAATTTATTTGTAACAACTATTTAACACTTGATATATGTACGCATGGTACATGAACATATAGTACTATTATGTCCAGACGCATTGATATCCATTTTTAATATGTACGTATATATGTTGTATTTGTATATGTAGAACAAAAATTTTTTAACTGCTGTTTTGAATTATTGATGATTATGTTACTTTTGCCTTTAAGCTTTACTTTATGGAAGTTATGCACACATTAACTGAATAATTATCTATATCCAAAATTGTTGTATTTTTATATATATTTTTTTAGTACATATTGAATTGAGCTTTTGTTAATGGTAATTTACAAACTGCTTATTAAAATGCTTTATTTTTTTTTTTTATTATAATTATGTTTAGGCGCAAAACAATATTTGAATAGCGTTTCTAACGTTTAAATTCGTGTTGACAATTTTTATGTGTGATCCATTTAAATTTTGAATTATTGGCAACTGTCAAACAAGTGAATACGAAATACAAAGTACAAATTTTCATAATGCATTCGTTTATGTTTGAAAAAAAAAAAAAACACAAAATATACAAATGCAAGCCAGCAAAAACTAAAAAAAAAATATAATCATAATACAAAAAAATCAAACTTTTTTGCGAAAATACATTTTAAATGCCATTTGTAAAACTGATTGAATTTGTTGGCCAACGGCTTAAACTGGACCACTATCCTACAGTTGCCCCAGCCTAGACATGGGTTTTCTGGCCGGGACGGGGTTCGCTGGCGTCAGTCGTATAGATTAATTAATTTTAAACAAGTTTCGTATATAGAGAGTTATTAATTAATTATGTAGACTGCCTTCTTTCTTTTTTATGCATGTAGATAAACGATAGAGCTTAAACGTGTACATTGTTTAACAAACAGACTTCTGCTTCAACTTATGCGCACACTTGTGTGACCTAAACTAGAGACGTATGTGTATATTATATATATTATATATGTTATGCAAGTTCCTATATACCTACTCTATGCATACAGTTGGCTTACTTTATGCTGCTCATGGGCACATCTGTTTTACATTTAATCGCCGAATGTAGCATTGCAAAAACTTTTCAAATCTTGTGCAAGCCACTTTGCAGATTATCATTTGACCAGGAGCTCTGCGGTGGCTGCGCGGGCGACGCCGATGACGACGCTGACGATGACGGCGGTGGCGTTGATGATGCACTCGGCTTTGGGGGCGTCGCCTGCGCCGGCTGCAGATCGAAGCGTGCATAGAACAGCAAATAAGGAGTTATTGTTATTTTACGCGTCGGCGACAGCAGCTCCTCAAATTCACGCTGTGTCATCGCCTTGATCTTGTCATCATCGCACATATACCAAATCGGTTCGTTGCTCCCCTGTGCATAGCTGGCCTTGACGCCGCCACGGCCAGTGCTGCCATAGCCCGTGGGATAGGCCGTACAATTGTTAGCAGCGCTGCCGTAGCTGAGATTGCTATTGCTGCCATTCTGCAAGGACTCCTCGCTGTAATCACTGCTGCTGGCGCTATTGCTGCCCGCATTTGGGCCACCCTGTTGGCCGCAGCACAGGCGCATGGCGCAACAGTTGACGCCGTGGCAGGTTGTGTTCATGCTCAGCTTGCCGATGCCATTGGTGATGGTCTTGCTGGTATAGCCATTCAATTGCTTCACGTTTTTGCTCATATCGCCACTGCTGGATGCCTTGCTGCGACCAAATTTCATCTTCTTCATCAGACTGGTGCCCGACGAGGCCAGCGCCGAGGCGGCCGCTGAGACGGGCGTGCTAGCAATGCTGCTGCTGCCATTGTTGCTTGGTGCCGCATTCTCATTGCCCGCTGTAGATGTCTGCTGTTGCTGCGCACTTGCTGCTGTTGCATTCCGACGATCCTTGGGACAGTTCACATAATCGCTGGCCAAATCTAGGAAGCAGGTATATGCTATATAATGACCCACGGTCAGGGTAGCGCCCACGTGCGTTATGACGCTATACAGTTTGTAGACATGCAGCTTATTGCCATCGCTCAGCTCACAGCACTTGGCACAGAAGCAGGGCAACGTAAATGTGGTGGGCACATAGGTGCTCACCTTTTCCATGCCGCCCGAGAAGCGATTCAGCTGTATGACCAACAGACGTGGCAGCACCTCGTACGAAATGGAACGTATAGCCTCAGTGTAGCCCGTACACTGATTGCAGCTGTATTTGTTATCGCCGCGAAAATATTCACGTGTTATGCACGAGTTCTGCAAAGAGTACAAAATGATTATTCCTCAGTTGTGGCTATTTTTAAAGTAAATAAATATACTTGTATATAAGCGCTGGGCTTTTCCTGCAATTCGGCATTATCGTAGCCCGAAATTGGTACAGGTACTGAGATGTCGAGCATGCCCTGCTTTTGACGCGTAATCGTCTCACAGCTTAAGCATTTGGTGGTCAGCACCACAATCCCTTCAAAATCGTTGTTGAAAAAGTTTAAGTTCAGCTCACGAATGCGCTCCTCCAGGCGCATTTTATCCTTCAGCAGACTAGCCGTATTGATTTCATCATCACTGGTATATTTAGCTGGCGCAGGTGCGGTCGATGTTACCGGAGCTGTGACGGTACTGGCACTGGCGCCACTGAGATCGACTGTGTTCAAATAGAAGAGACTGTTGGAGGACATGCCACCGGCTGCCGTTGGACTATTGTCCTTAAGCGGTGATTGCAAGCGTGTCGCCTTGGATGATTTCACTTCGTCTTTTCTCTTTGATTTGCGTGAGAAAAACGATGTTTTTGTTGTCGTGGTACTTTGAGTTTGACTAGTGGCTATCGAGCCGTTTCCGGAGGCGCCCATCAGCGCATGGTTGCCCGCATCAGAGCGATCCAGGGCATCGACCGTGTCCGCATCATCGGGATTGGCAATGTAACTGCAAAGATAATTAGAATTGGTTAGTGTCTAAATAAAACTTGCAGCAAACAACTTACCCGTTCGCAATGACTTCTGGACACTCGCCAATGGCCTTGATCAGCGATTGATTTGTTTCACGTATACAATTGAGCACGCACATGAGAAACTCGTGCGCATCCTGCTGCTGATTGCCCTCAAATGTGGCATTTACATCCTGTATGGCATGCAGCAACGTGTCCGCATGATAGGGCTCACTGGAATCGGCCATTTCGTTGCCATGCAGGCTGTTATACAGTTCATGCAACTTTTCACTGACCGATTGATGCGTTGACTTTTTGCTGCTGCTGCTGTTGCTGGAGCTATTGCTGCCGCTGCCATTGGTGGTGCTGCCGCTGCTGTACGGCTCTGAGGTGGCCAAATCTTTGCTGCTCCAGCTGCGCGCGTGCTCTAATTGACCACCGCCTCCGCTTACATTGCGACCCAGCGAGGCAGACTTGGCATTGTGCTGGCGCAGTATCGTCTGTTGTACCACATTCAAATCGTGTATTAGATGGTGCAGATTATGCAAGAAGTGCGGAGCGAATCGTAGCGTATATACCACCGAATTCAGATAGCATGTGTTGCCAATGTTGCACAGTGTGCCCATGGCAGGCATGGCATGGTTTAATCCTGTTGTGCCGCCACTCCCATTGAGGCCTGTGGCAGCGCCAGCGTTGGCGCCACTCAAACTGCTGCCACCGGGATTATAATACTGATGGCTCTGCAGTTCCGATGGTTCAACATCACCGGCACCAACTGCATTGCCGACACGCAGCCCATTGCCGCCAGTGGCATAGCCATTGGCCACGCGCCGCTGCTCGTCGTTGGACGTCTGATATCGCCGATCGTATATGGACATGTTGGCGCTGTTTTTGCGTTTACGAAAGGCGCGCGATGCTGGTTTGCCTGTATCAAGCTCAATCTGAGCCGCCGCAATGGCTGCCGCTGTCTCAGTTGAGAAATTTAAATCGAGCTCAAGCCGATTTCGACGCTTGCGATTTCTACTACCGACGGCGCCGCGACGCTTTCTGCCCGTTGGCTTTGCTTCCGGCTCCTCCTCAATGCAATTCCAATACTCAGGCTTGAAATGGTCTGCGCAAAAAACAAAGAAAACTGTTAGCAGTTGCTTAATGAATGTATTAATAGAGTTCGTTTACCTGTTTTTATATACTTGTGATCTTCTGTGGCCTCTGTAGGCGTCGGTGATGAATGTGTCGGTTGTGTTGTCGGCTGCGGCAGTGGTGGTGTTATCGGTGCCTCCGCTGCGGGTAATGCGACTGGAGCCGCTTGCCGTGATCGTAGACTAGCACAGCGCGAGAGCTCTGCCACATAAACGCGACGTTGGCGTTTGCGTTTTGGCACTGCCTCAGCTTCCTTGGGAGCTGTCCGCAGTTCTACAACTTGATCAACGTACTCCTGGATAATTGGATATATCGTTGGCGGGGAAGATTCGTCGCAGTTGTTTGCTGGATCGTTGTTTTCGGCAGCCTCGAATTGAGAAGTTATTGTTTCTGACTTCGGTGAAGTAAGAGTCTGTTGGCTGCTGTTGGTATTAATGTTTTGGATGTCGCTGTTGCTGCTGCTGTTGGATCTGCTTGGCAGAAGACGTGCTTGTTCCTCGTTCAGCTCATTTATGTCATATTCGTGCATCTTTCATTATCCTGGTAACAACAAAATATTCCATTAGTCTCAAAGATATCAATATTTTGCCGCGATGATAACATGTAATCATACATAAGATATCGTTATCTTTAATAACTTTTGTTTTTCCTAAGCCATTTTGATGAAAGTTATAGGTGGTGTATATTCAACCAAATTTAGTATATAGCTCTTATAATCGACGCGTTCATTCATACGGACGGACACGACTAGATCGAGTCGGTTATTGATGCTGACTTAAGTAATTAGTTTTAAAAGCGAAAGTATGGCTCATCAATTTTGTTGAAACCAACTAACATAACTATATGTATTTTCTGATTAGTTACTGAAAACTCAAAGGACTGCTGCAAAAATTTAGATGGTCACACTGTTGCCGGCGCAATTGTCATAATGCCTATCACTTTCTAACCAATAAGAATGAAGCAAGCTCTACTAAGGCTGCATTGCTTGTTAGATTTAAGTGCGGCTTTCAGGCAATGTCATTAGGCATAAGCAAATTCACGCGAAATTTGTTTCTTTTCTTTTGGCATGTGCGTCGATTGCCCGGTACAAATAATACCAGTTGCTTGATAAGGTGATAAGGAATTGTATAATAATCGACTATTAATCTCGGAACCAGGTGCTTATGATTCATTTTACAAAGTTACTGACGTGTTTGGAGGGAGTTGACATAAATCTGTGAATTTGCGCGTGGTTTTATCTCCCTGGCATTAATATGCGTTAACAACAAGAAAATTTGATTGCCCTGCCGTTATTTCGATTTAATAGACCTTGAGTCACATGCTTAGCCTGGCTACTCAATTAACATTGCTCTCGCCTAACACTTCCCAATTGTAAATAACATTTCCTAATTATGTAAAAGTCAAAATCTGCTGCTGATGATAATGAAGGCGACAGGTGGGTAGCCCCGGGTTGAGCGTGGCTTTGGTGGGGTAGGCCAGGGCCAACCATTGATGGAGGCAGGCATCGGATTGCAGAGATCAGCAAACAAATGTAAATGCAAATGAAATGCAAAAAGAGTGAACGCGAACGTGAACGTTAACTATGTTATGTTGCTATTGATTTTGTTGCTGGAATGAAGGTCACATGTAGCACAGGCTGCAAAGAGCGCATGATAATGTTAAGGTTACCCGAGTTAGGAGCCAAATTTACAGCAAAAGTAAAGACAACAGCAAAAAGCAAAGTAAACAGTTATAATATTTGTACTGTTTTTTATTTTTTTTCGCACAGCAACTTTGCTGGATGCTGTGACATTCATTTTGCATAAGTGTGTAAAGTGTATAGATATGTGTAAGCTTGTGTTTGTGTATTTCTCTATTTGTCCGTATCTAAATGTAACTCACATAATTGGGGAACAACATTTGCGGGCGGTTGCTGTGTTCTCTGTAGCGTAATAAACAATTTCAATTGTCCAAAAATTTCACTTGCAACGTAACGTAGCGCAACGTAAAACGCACACACGCACACACAAACATGCACAACGCTCGCTCGCCGAACTCGCCGAGCTGACACCACTCGAATTTTCACTTTTTCACTGCGGCTTAGATCGTTTCCTTTTTTTTTTGTTTTTGCAGCCGTTTCAGGAGAGGTTGCTCCACTGCTGCACGTCAGGGCATTGCAGCGTCGCTTCACTTACAAATAAACATTTATTTTATTTATAGCTTCATGTGTTCTTGTGCACTAAAATTTGTTAAATTGATGCGCCGTTAGCATACGGCCGCTCTTGACGGCTGATGATGGACACTCGCTGCATTTGAATTCGCTACAATTGACAGAGCCTGCTCCTCAAATGTATACAGTTTTGCTCCACACTGAACAGAAATACAGTGGCTCCACATAGAAACAGCCGCCTGCCCTACTCTATGGCCACACTGCTTTTGTCTGATTCTTTCTCTCCGGCAGAAATCACGATGTCGACTGGAGTAAGTGAAAAATTGTCGTCGCTTAATTTGCAAATAATGGTGCAATCCTGCAATAAAAATTGGCAAATTATTGCTCAACGCTTTCCGCATACATGGCGCTATACGCTAATAATTATCTTTTGCCCGTAAATTGTGTAATTGCAGACGCTTTACACTTATCCCGAGAACTTCCGCGCATACAAGGCCCTCATTGCGGCCCAGTACTCGGGCGCAAAGGTGAAAGTGGCCGATAACTTCACGTTTGGCGAGACCAACAAATCGGAGCAATTCCTGAAGAAGTTTCCCAGTGGCAAGGTAAGTACACTTACGCTAAAAATTCATATATAGACATCTTTAAATGTTGAATGTCGAACAAAGAGATTGAAAGCCGGCAATGCAACGTCAGCAGTAATATAACAAAACCGTTGCTGTTGGGTCAAAGCAATACCGACAAATGCAAGCATTATGTGTACACAAGTACAAAGATATATATGCATAAAAAGAAGCCAGATTTGTAAAATTGTTTTGCGTACGTTTTTTTTTTTCGTTTATTTATTTTTAGGTGCCAGCATTTGAGACCGCCGATGGCAAGTACCTAAGCGAGTCGAATGCCATTGCTTTCTTCTTGGCCAACGAGCAGCTGCGTGGTGGCAAATGCCCATTTGTGCAGGCTCAGGTGCAGCAATGGATCTCATTTGCTGATAACGAAATCGTGCCTGCCTCGTGCGCTTTGGTGTTCCCACTGCTGGGCATTATGCCCCAGCAGAAGAACTCGACGGTGAAGCAGGACGTCGAGGTTGTGCTGCAGCAGCTGAACAAGAAGCTGCTAGATGTCACCTACCTCGTTGGTGAACGCATCACCCTGGCCGATATTGTTGTTTTCTGCAGCCTGTTGCATTTGTACGAACATGTGCTGGAGCCAAGTGCACGCAGTGCTTATGGCAATCTGAACCGTTGGTTCGTTACCATCCTGAACCAGCCGCAGGTTCAGGCTGTTGTCAGGGATTACAAACTGTGCGAGAAGGCGCTGGTCTTTGATCCCAAAAAGTATGCCGAATTCCAGGCCAAGAACAAGCAACAGCAGCCAGCCAAACAGAAGGAAGAGAAGAAACCCAAGGAGGAGAAGAAGCCCAAGGAGAAGGTTGTTGAGGAGCCGCTCGATGCTGCCGATGAGGCTTTGGCTTTGGAGCCCAAGTCCAAGGATCCCTTCGAATCCCTGCCCAAGGGCACCTTCAATTTCGATGATTTCAAGCGCGTCTACTCCAACGAGGATGAGGCCAAGTCCATTCCTTACTTCTTCGAGAAGTTCGATGCCGAGAACTATTCCATCTGGTTCGGCGAATACAAATACAGCAATGAGTTGTCCAAGGTGTTCATGTCGTGCAATCTCATCACCGGCATGTTCCAGCGTCTGGACAAGATGCGCAAACAGGCGTTCGCCTCGGTGTGCCTCTTTGGTGAGGACAACAACAGCACCATCTCTGGTGTGTGGGTGTGGCGCGGACAGGATCTAGCCTTCACCCTGTCACCTGACTGGCAGATCGACTATGAGGTCTACGACTGGAAGAAACTGGATGCCAAGAGCGAGGAAACCAAGAAGATTGTCACCCAGTACTTCTCATGGGCCGGAACCGATAAGGATGGTCGCAAATTCAATCAGGGCAAAATTTTCAAATAAAACAGCACTCGCATAAATTCTGAGATTTAAAATGCAGCTAGCACGATGCCTATTTCTAAGTTCCAACTGATTAGCAATTACATAAGAGACTCGGAGACGTCGTGCTGCGTGTGTGTGCGAACATCAATAAATACTTAATATCCTGGTTTGCTCAGCACACCAAAAATTTCGGTATTCATGTTTCGGCCTTCTGCATTTTATATTAACTGAAGAATTATTTTGTAATTGCGTTTAAACTCACCACACAAACATTAAATGTCAACAGACCAGCCAGATAATAACTTATACGAGAATAAACAAAAATATATAAATATGCGTTTTCTACTACATTAAAAATGTGAAATGTTCTTTGTGATATTATTCGCTTTTGTATACAATACTCAACTTTGATGCGCCCGATATTGACAATGCAGTTATTCAGAACATCTGAATAATACTTTCTAGAGCAGCTTTAGCGTTTTGAGCAGGCCCAAAATTAAAATATTTGCTGCCGGCAACAAAGAAAGTTTTATCACAGTAGCTTCAAAACTCCAAATCGTTCTATGAATTTCATTCATTTAGGCAATCTTTATTGGCTTCATTTAAATTAATTCGTTGAATATTCATTTGCAATATGAATTAGTTTTGGAAAATCGAAATTTAACTAATTTTTTTTTTAAACTACAAAGAAATGTTAAGGAAATGCTAGAAAAAAATCAAACATCGCCCAGTGAACTGGGTTATATATCGCAAGATCCAGGTCAGCGTTTCTATTTCTTCTTGACCATAACAATCGGTCCGACATTGTCGCCAGTTGAGCTGTTGTGCGCGGCATGACTGCCATCGCAATAGGGCCACTGTTAAGGGAGAACCAATTAATTGATCATTTTCTGACAATTGCATGTATTGTGGTACTCACGTTCTTGGTCTTCCAGCAGCGACAGAAGGCGGCCTTTTCCGCAATGTTCTCGATGTCAACCATGTCAACAACCTTAGCCTCGCCTTTGCGTATATTAGTGTTACAGAGATTACCACCACCAGAGCAGCTTTTTTGATCTGGATAGATGGTTTTGTAGGTTACATAGCCAATGCCGGCAACAACGGCGGTGGGTGGAATGAGTGTCAGCCAATCCTTGACTGCAAAAAAGAAACAATAACAATTAGCAGGGCATATTTAAAAAGCTTAATCTGGTTTGCAAATGAACTGATCTCATATGTATATATAATGGTCAGTTTTGCGTCGCATAACTTTCATTTATCAAATGACCTGTTGTTTATCTATTGGGCAGATAAAAATGCTGCGAGCTTATCATTAAAAACTTATTAATTTTACACAAACAAATCGAGCAATGGCGCGAGTTTGACCCAAATGTTGCATAATAAGTTGGCACAGCTAAAAACAGCGCTGCGAGTGCGTCTAAATATGAACACATATCAAATTAGCCGAGCTTTAACAACCCGCAACAAAGCATAAACTTCATTGACGTTGTTCACAACTCAACGTTATTCCATATTATTGTAGTTGAATATTAATTTGTGGTGCACTTTAGTCTAATTGAAATGTGCAAATACGCGTGGCACTCACTTGATAGCTTAAACCAGCCACCAAATGTGTCGGGCACCGGTAGGTTGGACAAATAGTTTGGCAGCGTTGATTTAATAGCCGTCGATAATGTGTTCATTTTAACTTTATTATTTTAACACAAATGCAGTACACAAAAAACTAGAAACTGGTTGTTTTTATTGTTGTTAATAAGTATTAGAGTGACCGCAGCTTGTAACAAGAATAACCATTTTTTTAAAATAAAAATTATACCAAAAGTATGAAAATAAAATACTTGTGCTATCGATTTATTCATCATAGCTTGTTTATTTCTTTAAAATTATGTTTAAAAAAAAACATGAATTCTATGTTTATTGTCATTAAATTCTTATAAATGTAAAATTTGAATGCAACGCGATCGACAAATTGTAGTCACGTACAACCTTGTAACTGTTACTGCAACGAATTTAAAAATACTGTAACTTATGTTATCGATATATATGTACTGCTTTCTTTCTTTAACATTATAAACCTTTATATATGTATATATATTTTTTTGTTTTTTTTTATGCTTTATAAATGTGCATGCTTATTTGCAGTCGCATTACGTCTTAGCTTTGTTATATAAAATGCCGCACGCTCGGCAAACTGTAGTTATCTTGTAAGTGTTACTTTAATAACTGCTCATCTCTATTACCTAATACAAAAGCGCTTGTGAAATACTTGTTTGCGGCGTTTCAATAAAAAATAATATTAACAAATGAGCCGCACACCAGTCGATACCTGGTCAAAACGCGAACAACTGTGCCTAGCCTCCGCAGTTTCGTGCAGCGGTGACCAGAACTGGATAACAGTTAGTCGCACACTAAAAGCCGTCTGCGGCAATGGCCACACGCGACCGGCGGACTGGTACTCGCAGAAGAATTGTGCTGTGCAGTATGGCCATCTTCTGGAAACAGTGGAGACCACCAAACGCAAGAAGCGCACCAACGAGAACAGCGGCTTCTCGTCGCCAGCAACGGTGGCCGTGGAGACGCCCACCGAGCTGCTGCTGCGCCGACTGACCGAGGAGCGCCAGCTAGAGATCAAGGCACAGATGCGCCGGGATCAGGAACTGTATTGTAAGGTGCAGCGCGAAATTGAAGCCTTGCAAGCGAACGAGCTCAGTGAACAGCAGCTCCAGCAAATGTGGCAGGAAATCGAAAAGGAGCAGGATGCCAAGCGCATTGACGAGATGAAACTGGAGAATCGTATGCGCGAGCGAGAGCAGCGCAAAAAGGACACATCGGGCAGCTGGCGTAATAGCAGTGGCGCTGGCAGACGCTCTAACATGAGCGCAGACACAACGTCTGTCGACATGGATGTAGAGGACATAGCAGGTAAGCTAATTGAACATTTAAGAGTAAATAAAGCAACTGTAAAGCTTCAATTGTAATCCAATCAAGGCAACAATGGCAAACAGCAAGCGGTTCCCCCTGCGCCCTTGTTAACTTCGCTGCTTAAATCACCAGGCGGCAGCGGCAGCGGTAGCAACAACAATAACGGCAACAATGCTACCTCGCCAACAGCGAGCTGCACTGGAGCGGGAGCAGGTGTAGCGCGTGCTACGGCAACGGCGCCGACAATTACATCGCTACTGACAAGCGGAGCCAGTGCCATGCCCAAACAGCCGGCGGTTGTATTGAAAAGTCCCAACGACCCAGCATTCATGACGCGACCCATAAGCGGACCACCCTCCGCCGAGGTGGCCATTGCTGCGCGCAGTCCCTCGCAGGCTGCGCCCACGCTCTCCATGCTGCTCGAGAAAAACAAAGTGGCGGCCGCAGCAACTGCCAGCACATCAGGAAATGAAACGCTAGCAAAGTCTGCGTCTGCGGAATCAGGTAATCTGAGTCAAAAACAGCCGGCCGTAGAGTTGGACGCGACGGCTACTGGCGAAGAAACCACGGATGAAGCAGACGAAGTCGATGAGCAGCAGCTGCTCGAGGTATTTAAGACCATAGAAAACATTATAGATGACATCGACATTGACATGGTCATGAGTGAGGATATCTTAAAGGATGTGGACAACGTCATCTCGCCTGCAGCTGCGGCGCCAGCTAAAGCTGAGGTCGTTGACTTCGAGGACAAGCTGGATTCGTTAAAGCGCGAGGAAAGCGTCAGTCGCAAATCAAGCAAATCCCCAGCACAGTCCAAAGCAATGGAGTCAGTGGTCATTGGCTCCAGTGATGATTCCAATGATAATATACCGCTGGCCGCTGTGGCCTCGCAGGAAAGCAACAAGGAACGCAATCAGCAGCCAGGCGAAAGCTCATCCACAGCGGCAGATGAAGCGATTGCCGAGGAGTTGAATGAGACCATAACCATAGCAAGTAGCTCCAGCGAGGAGAACTGCCGGGAAGTGGCGCCAGTTACCGAAGCTACAACAGTGGAATCCGCTGAGAACCCAACCGGAAAATCGCCAACAGCTGCAGCTACAGCCGAACCCAATACAGGCGAGAAAAAAGCCAAAAAGGAGGAATCAACGCATTTACAAGATGCAGACGCCAAGTCGGAGAAAATGGAGGCCACCAGTGAAGGTAAGTGCCAGTCCAAAATCGAAGAATTTTCACTCAAGCTTATGTTTATCCAGCAGTGGGCAAAGCTGAGCCTAGTAAGGAGTCAGATAAGGACAAAGCTGCAGCTAAGCCTAACGCAGATCTGAAAGCGTCTGTTGCCGCAGCCGCCACCTGTTCGGTGCAGGACACGGACGAGGAGAGTTCCTCACTAACAGACAGCAGCAAAAACGATGAGCCCACACGCAGCGCCAGGTCAAAACTAAGCGCTGAGCACAAACCGGAGGCGGAGTCTGGCGCACGACAAACGCCGCCAAGAGGCTCTGGCATGAGCAGCACACCAGCACCTGCACCCGCGCCTGCCCCTGCGCCCGTCAGCGTACGTCCGCCTCTGCTGCGCAAGTTGCCGCATCGCGATCGCTCCGAGAGTCCCATGGTAGATGATGATACGACGACAGCCAGCGATCAGTCGACAGCGCGCTCCAGCACGCGTCGTCGCTGCTCCTCGACGCCAGTAATCGACAGCATACCCAATTCGCCGGCGTCCAGTGAGCACACGGATGATCGTCGCGAGACGCGCGCCGCCTCCAAGAAGCTCCTCCTGAGCATATACAGCACACTGCAGGAGAGCAAGCATGCGACACTCTTTCGACGCGCCTTTCACGACGAGCACCCGCACCGGCAGGCAGACCTATGCCTGCGACCCATGGACTTGCCCAGCATTAAGCGCAACATCGACTCCGGCCAGCTGCGCAGCATCAGCGAGCTGCAGCGGGATGTGCTTCTTATGTGCCAGAATGTATTGCTGATCTACAAGCCAAGCACAACGCAGCACAAGACGGCGCGTCTTTTCATGCAGGAGTGCCGCGGGCTCAAGGAGTTCGCCCCGTCGGGAGCCAGCCAATCGCAGTCTGAGAACAGTTCCGTAGCCAGCAGCGCCAGCGGCAAAACGGAGAAGGAAAAGGAAAAAGAGAAAGAACGCACGCCGGCGGGCAACAAGGCGCGCAGTGGCTCCCGCAAAAGCCAAAGGCATCATTAGACTAAACAAATTCAAATCCATAAATCTATACATTCATTTAATGTACTCTGTAACCAGAGACAATATAAATATTTATATTGTCTTTGCTGTAACTGTTGCCAGTTCAGTTGTAATTCCGACCTAAACAGTAACCCTTCTTTCTTACCCCTCAAAGTGAACACATTAGGACTT
Source organism: Drosophila melanica (assembly GCA_004143765.1). Taxonomy (NCBI): domain Eukaryota; kingdom Metazoa; phylum Arthropoda; class Insecta; order Diptera; family Drosophilidae; genus Drosophila; species Drosophila melanica. The sequence goes on from SCDT01001021.1 coordinate 41,062, forward strand.
AAGCTGTAAAAGAAAATGATAAAATGCCCAATGCTCCTATGGCAGCGCTATAAAATAATTCACATAATATAATACCCAAAAATCATTTCATCAGTTTTATTAAACAAAAGCTTGTCATATACGAATTATATTTTTAATCTAGCTTCTACAACAACTTCTATAACATTGTAACAAACATTTAACTATTTTCGTATATTTTATTTCTACAAAATCTATTTATAGCGCATTCAGAAGTTATAATAGCCCAACTGAACTGCTTTTATACAAACCATTGTTAACAATGGAAACCCATTTTATCAACTAAGATTAATTTTTAACAATTAAAAAATTATTGTAGTAGTCTGAAACCGACTGCACCATGCACTGTTCGCTGTTTAACAACAGCTAAAATTTAAAGATTAGATGAGCTAATCAATATTTAAACTCTTGTCACGAGAAAAATAGAAAAGTTTTTTTCAATTGTGCTTTAGAAATATTTTTGACCATATTAACCAAATTAAATAGAAACTAGACTTAAACTTTATTGTGAAGTATATCAATGAAAGAAAAAATTCTTTTAAATCTTGGCAGTTTATTAGATCGAAGTTATCACAAAACATTAAGGAACAGATGACAGATTTGCGCTACGCGTTTAATTCGTCCTGACAAAATTATAGGGTATACAATAAATAGTCCGTAGAGTGGATTCAATCTCGTTGGCAGTTTTAAGCGAAATTGCAGCTTTGTTTTAGCTGCTAATCAAAGAATATCAAATTTTGGAGTCGCCGGGTGCGCGAGGAATGGCAAACGGCGCGTCGATTCGGGCAGTGGAAATTGCGCAGGCAGCGGGAGAGCCTAAGATCGCACTGGCAGAGCCGAGCCGCGCAAGAATCGGGACCACCCCACTCACCATGATCGATGGCGCACAGCGGCTTGCCGCGATAGCACTTCCACACATAGGGCACAAAGTACTCGAGGTAGGAGATGCAGTTGCTCTGGCCATAGCACTTGTCGTGCAGCCGGCAGCAGCGATCGATGCCATCGGTGGGCACACCATGGCCACCAAAGCCGCAATAGCAGCCGTAGCCCTTGTAGATCAGGGGCTCACAGTTCGTCGAGCATTTGATCATGGAGTACAACATGGCGACATCACGTTTGCCCCGATCCGCGGCCAGCTGTGTCTCATTGCTTAACGCCCATTTCATGGAGTAGCCGAAGGGATCGTTGGCACGTGCCAAATACACATTCCGGCCATTCATCAGATCTGCCGGCTGGGCGGCCATGACGCGTATGTCCGTAATGCGGCCGTCCAAGTGCTGGCTGTTCAAATCCACATGAATTTCGGGACGTGGATAGTTTGGGGTTTCCTCTCTGTGAAGCAAGAATTTAGTCTGGTTTTTCCCTGGCATGGCAATCGCTACTCACGTGTGCGTCTGTTCTAGCCATTGCACCGCGGGCTGTAGCTCGCCCGTCCAGCCCGGCAGACCCAGTTGCTGCCAGTCCACGTTCGAGCTCGTCTTGACGTGCTGCACGGCGTCCGCAGCAGATTGTGTTCGCTTTGTGACATTGGGAAAGATCGGTTCCGCAAAATCGGATCGCTGCATGGTCAGCAGCTGAAAGCCATCGTGCTGACTGGTTGGCATTTTGAAGACAAAGCACGGATTCGCCTTGTGCATGCTGGCGCCGTACATTTCCGGTATTATGTGCGCCAGCAGGGCGCTGTCATTGGTCACAGCCCTGAACGCGTTCCAGATGTCAACCGCGACCATCTCCGTTGACTTGTCGCCCCGTGCCCCATCGAGGAGCAGCAGCAGTGTCACCAGTGGCAGCAGTAGCATGGCAATCACTGAGTATTTGCCCAAATGGCTGCTCAATCAATCATCAAAGGCAACGCGAACCGCTCGCGTCGAGCGGCAATCAGAAATTGAAACTGGTGCGCTAGCGAAATGCGGTAGTTGGCCACCGAAAGCCAAGTATCCAGCAATCATCATAACAACAAAAGCGATCAAAATAAAAATAAAAAAACAAGATTGCTACTGTCGGGACTGCCCGACTTGGAGATACCCTGTAGTTAGCTGTGAATCGAACACTAGCGAGTAAATAAAAACTAAACGATTATAAGTATTCATTTAAAAAAAAAACAAATTTTGTCAAGTGGGTGAGGTATCGAAAAAAATATAAAGTGTTCCTAAACCTGCTTATGTTAATCATATACATATGTCAAAATAAAATTTAACCAAAAATCGATTCTTATCGATATGAAGGAAATGAGCGAAGATTATTTAATATAAATATGAATATGCGTAATAAATTTGGTACCTCTGGCTAAAAAACAACATGGCTTAAAAACGATATTTATCTGGTTTTAAAATCTATATTATTTAGTATCAAAGTTAAAATATCCATATGAAATTGCTTACAAGATCATTTCCTACATAGAAACTAAATCGACTCAGCTAATCGGCCTGATATCATATTTATGTACTTTTTAACGTACTACCTTTTCTACCCGTTATACCCCAGCTGTACCAGTTCTAATGGGTACAGGGTATGATGAAGCATAAATTGTTTAAAATCGTGTTAATAGCAATTATGACAATGGTCAGCAGCAACTCCGCCGCCGACGGATTTGGTGTGCGAGAAGTAAACGCAAGTAAGCCGTAAGCCACAAAACAGACAGGCTGACAAGCTGTGGCACCAATATGTAGCCACTAGGTGGGTCAGTAACCGTAACCTACATTGCGTATACGCGCAAAACTTGCAATAGCAACAACAACAATCTTTGGGCAGCAAGTTAAGGCGAAGGTTAGCAGCAGCAGCAGCCAAGTCCAATCTTGGTCGTAAGCATTTCATGGCCATTACTTAGGGTTTTTAATTACCTAAAAAACAAACTAGTTGTGCTTTTCGGTCTCGGTTTGGGGTTGCGGATGGGGGTGGTGTGTTAGCCGCGGCCAGTTAGAAATACAAAATGGGCATTAACGTGTGCAGCGAACATGCTTATGACCAGGCCGTTAATGCATGCTCAAAGCCACGCACAGACATCTGAGGACAACTAATTAGAAGCAGATGTTGCAGCTGTGTTTTTTTTTTATATTCGTCAACGCAGTAAATTTACTAAAAATGAAGTTTTAAATTATTTTTTTTAATCCTCTAAATCTAACATTTATAAAATTGAGACTGCACATAGAAAAGTATTATATTAACAAAACCAAAACATTCGTTTCTAATTAGCTGTCAACAGTTATACACATTAATATAAACAAAGAAATATGTACAAATGTGTTTATGTTGCTTGCTGTCTGCTGTTGCACAGGCAATTTATTGTGGTTGCCTGCAACGCCTTCGTTACGTTGGTTGCATGTTACGTGTGCGAGGAAAAGCAAAATAAACAAGGTGCACTTTCAAGACAAGCTCAAGGCAAGCTATACATAAATGAAAATGCAAATAAAACACAAATACATTTTTGTTTTTATTAAAATCACATCTCATATACAATTTAAGCATGTTTTTATTTAAATAAAAATATCTTCGCAGTGCCTTATACAAATATTTAATGCCTTCATTGAATATTAACTAGCTAATATCACTTGTTTCAAGTAGCGCGCCTCATTGCACATATAAATGTACCTATCGAAAATGTAATCGAGTGTGTTGTTATCGCTCAGTTCAGTTAGTGCTGGTAAGTACTGCAACACATCGCTGTACAACACTTGATGTTATCGATCGTTTTCGCCATATTTAAATACGTTAAATATATACTGTTGAGCTTGTAGTTTTATGTTTGTTATCTTAGTATTTGTATTAATAGTTTCGACATAATATGATTTTTATGGTTCATTTTATCTTTATTTTTTTTAACAATGCACAGCTTATAAACTGCATCTGCATGCATAAATTTTTATCTCTGTTCAACTTCCTCTTGTTTAGCACGCAACATTTAAGCTCACAAATCAAAGACAGACAAAATGCTTCAATAAATTGCATACATATTTTATTTTGATTTAATAAATGTGATTATTTTTCTTGCTTGTCTGGTCGAATGGGCAGTAAACTGCATAGTACAGCAGCATCATCCTCACGGGCAAACGGAAATGCCGCGCATTGGAACAGGCATTTTTCCAGCTGCCGATGCCAGTGCCACTGTTGGTGCTTCTGCTGGAAGAGCAGAATCCAGAGACGTCGCTGACCAGAGTTCAAGTTGCGTTGTTCTGCTTTGCTTTAATCGCTGCATTGTCATCTTGCTTGCGGCGACGCAGCGATCGACCGTCCGCTCACTTCTACTTCTCGCCCAATTGGCGCTGCAACTGCAAGCATAGTGCTTGTTTTTGTTCTACTGGTTGCTGCTGTTGTTGTTTGTGGGAACGAGCACACAGCTATTTTCAAATTGGAAAGGTTTTGCACTTCGCCAACGCAGCTAGCTCTTGTATCTCTTTTTGCGCTTTGTTTGCGGCTGCGCTGTTGCTGATATTGCTACAACCTCTTTCTCGTTAGTTTGTTATTTTAACTATTATATCAATTAGTTTCAGCATTTGACGGCAACGCCAGCTTCAAGTCATTGCGGCCTTTTTTTTGTTGTGTTGTTGTTGCTGCGACGTTGGATTGCGGATGGAAGGAAATGGAAATGGGAAAGCAGCAGCAATGAAGTTCGAGGTTGAATTTGCGCCGTTGCAATTCACTGCGCTTGGCTTTCACGCTGGGGTTGAAATTCTCCTGGTGTGTGTGTGTGCGTGTACCTACATATAATAGCACTCTCATTTTGAAAATATGTAAATAACACAACAGACGTTGCTTGTTTTTCTTTCTTCGCTTTTAAATGGCCTTCCCGTGCGTTGGCATTTCAATAGCACGAAGAAGGAAGTAAGCCGCGTTCAGGGTTGAAAGGTGTTCCGTGCGGGCCATGTTTAGTGTGCGGCAACTGAAATTATACTTGCGAGCAATTTAAATGCGGCGTTAATGGCAGGTGTTACAGTTAGGCACGTCGCTTGATTCCACTGGCAAAAAAAAAAAATAAAGCGAATAAGAACGGTTAACTTCGGATAGATAGTTTAAATACCCTTGCAGTCATATGTCAGATGAGATATATTTCTATAGTCAACTGAGTTTATATACAAAAACTTTATTTTTAATTGTTTCTATAAAAAAAACGATACTAAAAGTCAGTTTAGAAGTTATAATATTTTTTGCAAATATTTTAGTATTATAGTATTTTAAAATATTTAAAAAAATGGAGCCAATCTTATGACACCTATTGATATATTCCGATTCTACAATGTGCTGTCTGCAACAACAATTTAATGACAATAACTAAAACAAACACCTAGACACACTGCCATATCGCTATATCGATCAAGAAAAAGTGCATACTTATATTTATGTATTTTATTGATTTGCAAAAGTCTCCCTCTATACGTTACACGCCTCGTAACAAAATTAGAAGAAGAATTGCAAGAATATAAAACGAAAATAAAACATAACACAAAACAGTTTTTTTTTTATTAATTTTCGCTTGGCGCATGCGATTGCAGCGATAGCGCACCCGCAGGCGCAACTGCAACAACCCTCTTGACTATTTCACACGCTGCCACAACAACAACAACAACAACAACAACGACAAACAGCCAACAGACTGGGCTCAAATTTATTTGTCGCGTTCGGCGTTTGTCAACGGGCGGTGGCAGTTGTAGATTCGATTTGCAATCGCGTGTCGTTTGGCCATAAAGCAGATAAATGCGCACAAATCAGGCTACACCAGCAGCAACAGCATGCGGGCGAGGGGCTGCCCGTAAGGGGCGTGTGAGCCAGCATGCGTGGGCTTCTGCTTGGCGGTCAAACGACTGCAACTGACAGTGCCAAAAGGTCAACAACTCCCTTCTTTTCTTTTATTTTTTTTGTGCTTTAACTGCGGGCTGTGTGTGTGCGTTGGCTTGTCACTATGTGGGTCACGGGTCAATCATGTAATATAATCAGCTATATGAATATATTTGTATATATATGTGAGGTCTGACTACTTGCCGATCAAGGCACAGCCCAAACAGTAGTTGCTTTTGCTACGTTAATTTATTTAATGATGTAAGAGAACGTTATTGGGATTTAGACAAATTAAGCATGAGAGTGGAAAATGGGGTGTAAAAATTTGTTTAATAATATTTTTTGGCACATTCACAATGAAATAAATGGAAAAGTTAATTTAATTTAATTTTTTTTATTATATTGGTTTTTATACTATGGCCTTAATATTTTAAAATTGTGTTATTTTAAGTTTTTACACGATCGGTTTTAAACTCATTTATAAAGATGTAAAATTAGTATTAATATATTGTAGTAAATTTACCAACCATCTCATTAATTCATCTAAATGTAAAAAGGTTCCATAAACATACACTGCATCCATACATTAGCCTGGGATTCGAACGCGACGCTTTGTTCCCTAAATGCCTAACCACTTATTGACCCAAACTTAATCGGATAAAACGATTGATGCATTATTTTTTATTTTTGTATCAACTATCATGAAGTGCACATTAACTCTTTACAAGTTTTTCTTTTTAATACTCAAATCATGTATTTAATGTCGGCTCACATTACAAGTAAATGCGTTTTGGGCTAATTGACGTGTCCCGATGGCAGCTACCCTGCCCCGCCTGCTAAGTTGCTCTTCTCTTTCTTATGGCCTCTTGGCCATGTTTTGAGGCATGGTGTGTTTATGTGTGTGTTGACCCAACTTAATAGACGAGCATGAAATCTAGTCACGAACTTAATCATGAACAACCGTGCACTAGATCCATGTTCGCCGACAAAATAGAGTCAGAGAAGAGCAACAAAAAGCCATGCAGGCAGGCAGCAGCAGCATAAGCCGCCACCTCTTTCTCCCTCTCCAGCATCCTCTATCCATGTTTCTCTCTCCTTTCTTTCTCTTTCTTGGAGCCATGCATTTTCAAATCCATCCTAAGCCATCCTGCAAAAGCAATGATTATTGCCAGTGCACGACTTTTTGTGGCATTTGACTGGTGTCTCCTCCTCTTGGTCCTCCTTCGCTTCCTTCACCTTCTGGTGATTGGTGTTTGCAAGAGTTTTCTGGGCTTGGTTTTGATTTGGTTTTTCGTTCACTTTTCGGATATCATTTCATGTCATTTTGCCTGGCAACAATTTAAATTGGGAACGTTTTGATCGGTTTTCATAGCTCAATTGGCTGTGTGCCCCTTACTACCCCAATACCCCTCACCATCTCTATTCAATCGTACGCTCGCTTTTTGATCTTGCGCGTTTTTGTATATACATTTGCAGTTATATCTGTGTTATATGAATGAATCAAGCTCGAAGCTTCGAATTAAGGTTTATTATTTTATTTTTTTTCTTTCTTTTTTGTTCGCCTCGTTGCTTTTTTCTGCTGATTTATACAATAATTTTTGCACCCCCCCTATGCCTCTAGCCGAATCGGCCGCCCGATTGTTTAAGAATCGTGGCGTCGTTGCAGTTTCAATTTCTGCTCGATCTGCACAAAAGTTTGCAGGCCACACAATTCTACGGAAATTACTGTTTACTCAGACACTAGGTGCTTATTTGTTTATTGTATATATATATATATATTGTATATATATATATATATAT
>SCDT01001022.1:0-24595 GCA_004143765.1 Drosophila melanica
ATGTAGAGTCAATATATAGGACAAATCATGATCAAAATGCCATCAAACGTCAAAATCGGTTCACTTTTGACAAAGTTATGGGGGTTTGATATATGGGAACTATGGAATCTGACAACCTTACATGTCAAAATTTTTGTCGATTTTGGCATGATTTTTAACCAAAAATTTGACCCCCTCAGAATCACCTGATATGTTGTTTTTTATGCTAATTTTGACAAATAAAATCGATTAAAACTATAAACTCGCAATTCTAAATTTTGAAAAAAATTTTTTTCCCAAAATTCACAAGGGGGGACCCTTTGCTTTTTTGACCAAAGAATTCAAAAAAATTGTGTTTTCGAAAATGAATATATTTTGAATGTGGAGTCAATATATAGGACAAATCATGATCAAAATGCCATCAAACGTCAAAATCGGTTCACTTTTGACAAANGAAAATGAATATATTTTGAATGTGGAGTCAATATATAGGACAAATCATGATCAAAATGCCATCAAACGTCAAAATCGGTTCACTTTTGACAAAGTTATAAGGGTTTGATATATGGGAACTATGGAATATTTTATTTGGGAACGTGAACGAGTATAACGCAGTCGGTATCGCCCGACTGCAATGTTCTTTTTAGCCTTTAAATATTAAAGGTATGTTTGAAAATAAAGTTTGGCAAGTCTCAGTCTAAAGTCTAAATATAACTCACACACAAATAAATTTTCGGCCATATCAAGAAACTATCCTTTAACACTGCTCTTTGTGTAGGCTTCTTTTAAAGTTTAATTGAATTTAATTTGATTATTGACAAAGTTTTAACTTAATTCAGTTGCAGCTAGCTGCAATTTCATGCAAAAGAGTTTTTACTTTTAATTGAATTTATTGACAACATATAAATGGAACATTTTTACTCTCGGCTGTTGCATTTTAGTGTTGTGCATACAAATGAGCTTCAAATAAAATACAATAGCAAATAGTTGACCCAAAGTTTTTGACAAATATCGGGCGGGGGCAAAGGATGCAGCTTAACCAGTTTCATTAATTTGAATTTGTAAATCAACATAACTAAAGAAAGAAAATTATTTCAAATTGAACCCACAAGAACAAATGTTTGCATTAAGATTGAAGTTTTTCGCTGAGTGTATACATAAATTCGGCAGAAAGTCTTTGACAGTTGAAAGAAATGGAATTGCGTGCGAGCTGAAGTGAAGCTGGACAGTTTTTGGTTGAATTTGTGCAGCTGATGAAATGTTTCGCAGAACATTTACGGTACGTATGAGTAATTCGAGAATCCAAGCACCATGCACGGTGTTTATTTCTTTTGGTTTTGCTTTGACTCGCAACTTCGCTGGAAGTGGAGCTGAGTCATTTGGAACCGACTGGCACCACGTTGACATAGAATATGCAGCTTCCAATTACCAGCAAATGATTTGCAGCGTTAGTCACCTGTTTACAGATTTTCACAGTTCCTTCTAAGACAGGGCGTATACTTAATGAACACCAGTCGCACCAGCTGGCTGTGTGTGTGTGTGTGTGTGAGTGTGTATGTGTGTGGGTGCATTCGTGAGAACCTAATGGATGGCAGGCCAACTCATCAAACGAAACTGACAGATACGTTTTATAAAAAATAATTACAGTACACAGACACAACAGAAAAGAGGTAGAGAGAGGCGGAAAGAGCGAGACGGCTAACGCGTGCTCTTTGAAATTTATTTCATTATTTTTATTTTTTTTTTTTTTTTTTGTTTTTAACAAGTTAGCAAACGATGCAAGCTACACAAGTTTACAGCGACCTTGAACTTGATATTAGATGCGATCGCAATCGCACACTGCATGTACACTACTAATAAAGGTATCTGTGTGGCCCGGCCGAGAACCGGTTTGTGTATCTTTGGACCAGGGCAGGGCATTGGGCTTACTGCAAAACGAGCGGTCTAGTCGAGTGCACACACCGAACACTCAAAATCGACTGCACAACTCTCCTTCACAGAAACTCATCAAAATTGAATTTGAGGATACTTTATGGCCTGGCCTAACCTATGTGCTGCCACTTCTTCTGCCCAAATATGTGCTGGCTTTGTGCACTTGGCCAAAGCAAACAATTTGCCCAGAAACTGCGCCCGTTGACGTTTTCTCAGCATAAGCCTTATCCCCAGCTCTGTGTGTGCCTTGAAATATACCCAAATACTTATGTAAATCAATGTGGGTCGCCAGCAAAAACAAGCCTGGCCAAAAAGGGCACCCAAATCCAAATAGATGAACTTGACTTTTTTGTATGTTGTTGTTGCTGCTACCACTGCTACTGCTGCTGATAATGATAACCAAAGTCAAGTAGTGGAAATGGTTGGCATGCTATAAATTGTTTATCAGATAGTTTTTTCCGGAAGAAAATAAAAACTGTTGAATCTGAGATTGTTAACCCAGAGCAAAGCTTAAGTATAATAATTATTGCAATCAATAAACTGCTCGAATGAAGTATAAAAAAACAAATATAAAATATATTATGTATTACTATCTGCTATATATTATTAAGGTATATTTATTTCATTACAATTTGTATTATTTGATAAATTTAGTATTTTATTATTCTTAGCATTTTTTCAGTAACGCACTGCCGCTACCCTGCAATTTATACTATAAGCTTGCCACGCATGCAGCTATAATTATATTTCAAGAGACATATATAATATATATATGTACTGAATAAACGTGCCTACTCGTAGACAAGTGATGGCGTAGCCTACCATAAATTTGCATTTAATTGAAGCTTATTGCGTTATTTTGGGTGGGTGGTTGCTTGGCCAGTTCTCCAGATGTCGGCCCGTTCTGACCGTCTGTGCGGTCGTTGGCGCAACAGATGCGACTTTCACAGAACAATGCGAAAATTAATCATTGGCGACTTAATGCTGATGCTGATGAGAACGGTGTTGACAATGACAAGAATCTGCATATATATCTCATATATATATATATCAGACACTTGTGCTTATTGTTTATTAACTGACGCAACAATGTATCTTTGATATATCAATGAGCAGCAGAGTTATGGGCCATAATGATAATGCTGAAATACAACCGTAGCGTCGGACGGCCGATAATAAAAAGCACAACAAAGTGTCGCCTCAAAAATCAGTTCAAAGTTTGACATTGATGGAAAATGCAGTTCAGACGCCCTGTCACGTTTCACAATTTTTCCTTTTGTCACTTAGAAAATGGTTTTCTGTCGCGATCATTTGATTTCCGCGTAGGTTTCTTTGTGGCAAACTGCATAAGTTGAGTGAACCCCTAAGGTGAAAATCGCGAATAAAAACAAGTGGAAAAAACGTTGACAACAAAGCAATTATAGAATCATAAAAGTCACGTTTAGAAACAAAAAAGGTATATCACCTTTAAGCACTTTCTATTTATTGATTCGATTTGGTTTCAACGAAACAAAAAATTAAATATAAAAACACATTTTTTTGAATGCTTGCTTAGGCAATATTTAGTCTTCAATCTTGAAAATATACTAATGGAAAGCTTTTCCACTCGCTGCTTTGCTGATAAGACGATAGTTTTTAATGAAGCAAATGACAAATCTTATCAGTTGATGTTTTCGAATACGTTTTTAAAATATGAACAAATTTGTGACACACATTTTGAGAATGAACACTTTTGATCTGCCCACAAAACGTATAAATTATTATATATATTATTAAAAGTGTGTTCTAAACGAAAAGGCGAGTGAAACGAAAATAAACCGATTCCATGACAATGACCTCCGAAACAGATAAATAAAGCTATGCGCAAATAAATGAGCAAACATTTTGAACAAACCCCGCAAATAGACAACTACTTTTGCTAATATAAATACGTTCAAATGGCAGCAAACGCGTGAATATAAATATATATGAGAGTGTGTATGTGTATGTGTATAATAGAGTCGAATCTACATACATACATGTATACCAATGTACGTATGATAATCGAATAGCAGCAAGTTCACTGCACGGCAATAACAAAACAAACAAACGTAGAGAATAGAAAAGCAGCAAAAAATATAAATAAAATATAAATAAAAATACAAAATTTTGAAAATAATTAAAAAAAAAAAAACGAAACAAACAATTTGTAAACGTCATCATTTTGTGTGGGCAGCAGCTGATTAATTAAAGATTGACATGCGTGCGAAGCGAAGCGGCAGCAAACTGGGGCAAATAGGATGAAATACGAAATGAATGTGCTGATGTGTTCACTGTGCAGTTGGATAGTGGTCAATGAATGGGTCAAGTGCATATCTGCAACACTTGTTGCACTAACGTACTAATAAATTTGTCTCGTTTCTTGTTTTGCATTGTTTTTTATTCTTGTTCTTGTTCTTGATTATTCGAAACCTGCTGCCCACGAACGGGGCAACAACAAGCTTGCCGAAAAAGTTGCGAGCTTGAAACACATTTTATGGACATCATCGTTAAAGTAATCAACAGTAAGAGCAAGAATCATCAGCAGACGGCGGCAACGCATTTAACAAAAAAAAAAAAAAAAAAACATACAAAAAAGACTGAGCCGAAAGCGAAATAAAGTTAAAAGACTTTAGCCAAATTCAAGGTCAACTTCGTTTCAATAAATTGCAAATGAAATGGTGGCCGGCGAGGCAGCCGAAGGGGATGCGACAGCAACTGCATGACGCAAATGATGCCAAAGTCGGCAGCGCGCTTACCTGTAACTGAAGCTGAAACTCTGAATCTGAATCTGAATCTGAAGCTGAAACTGAATGTGAAGCTGGGCATCAATTTGAGCTCCACGATTTTCAACTGAATTTTTGGCGTGTTAATAAAGATTGTCGAAAATTTAAAGAATGGCTTTGATAATGCACAGCAACAACAACAACATGAAGAAAACAAAAGAAGAACAACTGGTATTATAAATGCCCCTCCTCGACGATTCGAGCTGTATATGCATAATAAAAAATGCAATTTTATTTTATTTACTTAAACGTTAAACAAAAAGTTTATGTTTGCTGAGCTCTCCGGTTTTTGTATTCTGCAGATTTGTCAAACAAGCATCTAAACAAATATAAAAAATATTTATGAAATTTGATGAAAGCTGATTTAACAAAGAAAATGATCTGCTACGCTTAACAAAACTGATAATAAATTCGGTTGTTTATTGGATTCAACAATACGGATTTATAAAAAAAAATGTAATTAATTTTTAAGAATTTATTTTAAAGAAAATTGATTTTCAGCTAGAATTGATTTATTTGGTAAACGTTTTTTCCGTTTAAAAGCTGCACTTTTTGCATTAAGTTTGTTCTTTTAATCATTAGCATTTTTAATTTGTTTATGCATTTATAGCTGAGTAACCTCTCCCCACACTTTAAACGCGCCTCTTTCGCTGCCGATAATATTGCTAAAACAAAACCCCAAAAATACATAAATATATATTTTTATATATTAAGCATTTTATCGAACTCTGTGCTTAATTTGTTTATTTTACCTGTTAACCAATTTATTTCGGATAAATTGTTTATATGTCGTTGGCTTATACACAATTCTGTGGTCTGGTTTCTGCCTCTCCTCTTGCTGAATTCGATTTTGTTGTTCGCTTTTAAATTAGCTGCGTGTTTTGCAAGTTCAATCAACTTTGCATCGGTGCCAAAAGCGACCACAGCAATTGATTAATTTATAAATTATTTATTGAAAACTTGCTTAAAGTATTAGTCAAAGCACGAAAATATTGTTAAAACAAATATTGCCCAAAAAGCTGAGTTTTAAATTGAATTTTATAATATTTACGGGCTTTTGAAAATGCATCCAAAGTGCTAGAAAATCTTTTATAATTTTACTGCGTCTGATTAGATTGCGGCTGTGCGCATATGTTTAGCAGTAAGTGTGTGTGCATGTGTGCATTTCTGTATTGACTGTAGCTATAGAAAACCTAAACATTTGCACTTCGTATACTTGTTAGAAACTAAGTAAGAACGAGGCTGGCAAAAAAAAAATAAATATATATATATATAAGAGAGGGGACGGCTGGCATGCCATGCAGCTGCATGGTTTATCGCAGCAGCCAAGCTCCTCCAATATGCACTCGAATGCCCTTCGTGCCCCCCCCCCTCTGTGCCCCGTTGTCGGCACCGCTCTGCTCGCCTCTTCTCGCTTGAACTGTGTCAATGGCCTTGAAATTGTTTTTGCGCCATGCGCTGCTTAGTTGATGTTCTTGTTTGTTGTATATTCATTTGTTGTTTTTGTGCAGTTGTTGTTGTTGCTGGTGCTGCCGCTCTAACAACGAGATTAGTGGAAATAGCGCACTTAGCGCGCGCATAAGGAAATGCAATTCCATATGACCCAATAAATAATTCTAGCGCGGTACCACGGTGCGTATGATTAAGTTACCAAGCCTCCGCACATAATTAAAAGAATGTTTTTAATATTTGCCGCTGTTATTGTTTTTCCTTGTTATCAATTTCTAAATGCATGTCGCATGTTCAGAGCCCATTAGAGGCGCCGAACGTGGCCAGATGCAGGAAACACATGCGTTTCAGCAGCAGCTTTTGTGGTTTTCCATCAATGTCATCGCGAATCGTCGGTAGGCATGGAAAAAAAAAACACTGCAAGGTCAAAGTCAGCAACAACCGCACGTATGAAGCGGCTGCTTTTTTTTTTTTGCTCCTCTCTTTTTTTTTTTTTTGTATATATATTTTTATTTGTTTTTATTGTTGTCTGTTTACAGCCAATGCACAGATGCTGCTAATGATAATGATACTCAGTATTAGGTGAGTAGAAAACTAATGTGTAATATGTCCATTCCCAAGTATTAAATATAAAATATGCTTTGTCTTTGTAGATTAAGTTTTAAATTAGATTCTAGGAAAAGATTTTGTTATAAAAAATAAATTTCTTATCAGAGTTTCTTTCTTTTCAGTTTCAAATTAAAATTTGATTTTTATCGATTGCAATGAAACAGTGAGAATTCTTGATAATCTGTCTGGGCAATCATTTACTAACTGCTTTAATAATTATGACCCTTTCACCCTTTCACCTGACAAAAGCGTTAAGCTCAATGTAAGTCTCCCATAAAAACTTTGAAAGTGCTGCAACCAAAACAGAGGCCCTTAAAAGTCGGCGTCTGAGACAGACGCCGGTGCGCAGCTGTTAAACCTTTGAACCCATAAGTGCGCCATGAGTACTTACTACAAACAAACAAACAATCAAACAAACAATGAGTTAAACAAGTGCAACAACACGGGTCACAAAATTAAGAGATTAATCCGAGACAAGCAAATGCACAAAACCAACAATAAACAACTCTGGATGCGGACAAGAGAATGTTAATAAAAAAAAACAAAAAGATAAAAAATAAAATCAAATTTAAATTACTTACATACACATTCGCCTCCGTTTTTTTTTTTTTTTTTTGGGGTTTGCACGCAAAAAGGCCTTTTAATTTATGGAAGGCAAAACTTGAACTTCAGCCTGTCGACACCTCGAAGTGCTGCTGCCTTCAAGATTTGTGCGATAGCCGAGACGTTAACATCCACATCGACATCGACATCGACAGCGCTGCCTGCTGCTAATTACCAGCATCAATTACGTTACTCATACGCAACGTTGTCGCATTGTTTGCCACCGC
Source organism: Drosophila melanica (assembly GCA_004143765.1). Classification (NCBI taxonomy): domain Eukaryota; kingdom Metazoa; phylum Arthropoda; class Insecta; order Diptera; family Drosophilidae; genus Drosophila; species Drosophila melanica. The sequence continues at coordinate 7,604 of SCDT01001022.1, forward strand.
TGCTGGTTGGCCTTACGTCAGATTAAGAAAAACTAATGTGCACGGCGACATTGCAAGCAAATGCTGTTTCACTTGATGCCTCCAACTAAAGATTCATTGAGAACCGAAGTTGAACTGCTAATTGCAACGCCCGATTGCCAGTTCGCCATGGAAACAAAACGGGACAATACAGCTGCCAGCATAAAAATGCCACCCGGCTGTACGAATCAGCTGAATTATGTCACAGAATATCTGTTAAACCAGAATTGCTGCTGTGGCAGGCTTTGAATTTGTTAAAGCAACAACGATTTTCACTTACGATGGCATTTTGGTCTTGAATAAGTTTGTAGATTGATTCTACATCAAAGTTTTTTGCATTTGGAAAATTAAAAATTAAAATTTAGAAAAACATATTTTTTTAATTTTAGAAATAAATTAGATAAAAAACATATCCCTAGATAAATCAAACTGCTATAACTTCGGCAAAACTTACCCCATTTTCATGTTTGAGGACATATTGCTAATGGGTTGTCCTCTAGATTGCATCTGTAATACAAATATATATAAAAAAAATTATTTGCTCAAAATCCTGTAATTAATTAATACAAATTCATTAACTTTCTTTAGAAATGGTTGAGCTAGTTAATTATTTAATAGTAAATATTTGCTGTGCAACAATGTTGTCTTCCAAACCAAACCAAACCCGTTGCGCAGCATTTGTGGCAAGGCGGCAATCAGATTTGGTGACAATGTCGTTGTCGATGACGCTGGCAACCTTGACCCGGTTCTGACTACTTTTGAAAGGCGCCCCTGGCTCAACTTGGCGGCACCACAGCTCGATGGCCGACTTCTAACCTCCACTTAAAACGTCTTGACTTGACAATCCCACACTCCCCCTCCCTCATCCGCCGCACAACTATTTCAAGGCACAGACAGATTTCAATTAGGGTTTCCGCACGTTCGTCTATTTAGTGTTTGTCATTGTGGATTTAACTTTCATTTGCAAAGCCTACTGTTGCTTCCTCATTCTCAGTTGCCAGTCGCCAGTTGAGATCCTAATTAAAAGCGCATCTTTCACTCTCGTCCGACGCTTCAAAGTTGTATTTATGTCTGAATTGGCAGCAGCGAGTTAACACTTTAAGCTCCAGCTGCGACGCCGACGAAGCAGCTCGAGAATCGAGCCAACCGGCTTCCAAGCAGTTGATGGCCCACCCAGCGCGCCAAAGTTTTCAATTAGGAAATTTTCTCATTTGCATTTCAAATGAATTTCGCGCTACTTGAGCTTCACTTGTGCGTTACTTAAGTGCTTCCTATTAACATTTTGGCTTGAAAATTATCTCCTGCGAACTCGCGATGAAAAATCACTTTTCAAATGGATCATGCGATTGTTCAACAATTTGCTTAACTGGATTTATAACATTCAGCTGTGCTTAAAAATTATACAATTAAGACGCTGGCAAATTTTTAATTTCCCAAAAATATAGAAATATATCCTGGAATGTTAAACAGAATTCGAATTAAAGTTGCGAAAAGCAAAAGTTCTTAAATTTCTGGCAAATATATATTTCATACATTTTGCGCACAGTTTTTCATAAAATTAGTTTAGGTCCCAGCAGTTGTCTGTCGCGTCAGGAAAAATCCCGAAAATCTCCTAAGGGGCTCAAGACGTCTTAGCTTTCCAACGTGATGTGCTTGGAAAAAAAGCATAAATGGCGTTTGGGGTGAGGGTGTAGGCCACAAAAAATATATCGGCAAAGGTGCACAATAAGATATTACGCGACTAGCAGATACTTTATATATAAATCTGAATCACGCCAATACAGTTTTCACTTAAAAAAGTGGTAAAAAATATTATTGATAATGAATAAAAATAAAATTTTCAAGCCACAATTTTATTAAAGATTGTTTATTCATGCTTTTGAAACCTTGATAAAAATGATTGAGTTTAAAATTGTTTTTTTTTTTTGTGATCTTACACAATGGAATACTTTAAACAATGTAAAAAATTACATTACACATTTTATTTAAAAAATAACAATGTATTCTGCATAAATATTTGAATAAATATGTTTTATATTTAATACATTGCATTTCAATAACCTGAATAGCAACAACAATAGCTGGTCATAACAATATATTAGCACATAGCTTGCAACAATACAGGTGCAGCGGGGCGGGCGAAGGTGGAATTGGAATGTGCGTACGTGCGTGAACACTCACGCGTGTCATTTGACAACGTGTGGAAGCTCAATTTCGCATTGACAGCATCTTCAATGGTGCAAACGAACGGCAGAATAGAAAGTGGCAGCAGCAACAAGAAAAGCGCCTAACAAGCACTTTAAGCTGGCGCCAGTGACAAGCTATCCAAGTGCTTCATTCATCCAACCAGGCAGCCATCAAGCCCGACTCGGGCTCACCGTCCTTCTGCGAGCCCACCCACTTGGTCGCCCCGTTCTTACAGTCAGCCATCATCAGGAGCAGCATTGATGTTGTCATTATACTCATCGACATCCTTGTCATTACGCGGCACATACGAAAAGAGCACGAAAACACTTGTCATTAACACAATCACACACTCAAATACACACCCACACACAAACACACAAACACACCCACAAATGCAGACACTCACCGAGCATTGGCGTCTTTAATACCAGTCAAAGGAACTCGCAACACTTTTTTTTTCGTTCTTGTTGCCTCGAGATACACCACTTACAAAGGTACTTGAACTATTCAAGAATGTTTGTTACATGCTTATTTGTTCTGTTGAATATTGATTAAAAATGATATCTTTTCTATATCTATATTGCATTTTTTCATACTTACATCTAATGTTATTTTTATTATTTTTTTTATCTTTTTCAATTAAAAATGAAATGAAACAAAGACTCTGTAGTCCAGTGTACAAATCATGTTGTCTTTTTTTAAGGATTTCGTTTCAATACTTTTTCCTTCGCTCTCGATTTATTTATTGTGCTCTTTCCTTATCGACAAGTTCTCTATTGTACATTCTGACCACAATAAATCAAACATTCAACTGTTTTGTCGTCGGGGCCAACCACATAAAAACACTAAATCACTTTTCGATGATGGTCAACAAGCAGGTACAACAACAACAACAGCAACAACAACAAAGCAACGGTAAAAATTGCAAGCCATACAATAAAGGATATATAAATATATATATATATATAAAGTTATTTGTTAAGACATGTCGAATATTGAATGTTTGTACGGTTTCTTGTGCCAGTTTTTTTTGTTGCATCGTTGCCTTTGGCACAGCCGTAACGTATACGCAGCGTATTGCAGATGCTGGAATTGTTGGACGGACATCAAATAATTGTTTGCCATTTAGCAATATGCACTTTGAATGGTTGCCAAAAAAATATGCAATAGCCATTTGTTTACATTGCGAGCCATGGGGGCGGGGCAAAGATCTGAAAGACATATGGATATATGGTCTGCACAAGAATACATTTGTAAATAGAATTAAATACATCTCAAGCTAACCTGCAATATACAGTAAGAATACAAATAGCCAACTATAACAAAAGTAACAATTCAAGCAGGATGTATTTCAATTATTTTGTTATTATGCGAAGCTAGTTTTAGTAAACAAAGCTCGTGGAAAATTGAAATTGCTTCAGCAAAATGTAAATAAAATCAAATTAAAATTGAATTTTCGATAGCTTTCTAAATTCAAGCCTTCTATTTGTTATCAGCTCCCTGAGATATCTTTTAAAATTGTGATAAATACGTGCTTTGTTTTCTCAAGCTCGTTGCCATTGTTTGGATGCGGACACAAAATTGCATGGCAAATAAATGAATGTTACAATCAAAGAACAAAAGAAAACGAAATTCCTAGAAAGCAGTAAACCATTTATTGTTGGAAGAGTCTGTCAAAGTCCTTGTCGCTGTGATTTGAGTGCCTGTCTTAATTATAAACAATATGCATTGCATAAAGCACTGATTTGTGCTTCCAAAGTAATGAAATGAGCACAAGATTTATATGATATATATGTATATATATATATGGGGCAGCTGTCTGGCTTCATGGCCAATTACGTCGTCATCAGGATCTGTCAGCAGCCCATGCCATGCAGTTTATTGCCACCATAAATTAAATGATTGATGCGACAATGTCGTTGACGGTCATTTCGGCCAATTCAACGCAGGTGATTCCAGAAAGTTGCACTTTGTCCGTTACGCGTCGAAACGATTGTCAGTTAGAAGACCAATTTACACACAATTTCCACGTGCGAAAAATTGCCATGGCAGCGCTTGTGCTGCAAATGTGACTCTAGGGAAAATTAAAATTTTCTACGCAATTTGGTGGCGAGTTCAGCACTAATCGGCTTGCCCGATGCCAACCAGAACGTCCGGCAGCCCTGTTAAGAGCACAAAACCTTAACAGCTGTTAAGCGTTAACAGCATTTAAGTATGCACACCGAAGAGCGTCACATCAAAGAGAGCCATGGTCATGTATGCGCTCTGCAATAAACTGGCGTTCTCTTTGCTTCGAGACACACACACACACACACACACACACACATAGGCGCGCTGTTAAGCCAAGCTAGCTAGAAGCTAAGCAGTTGCTTTACCATTTACAAAGGCTGTTCGCTTTTGGTATCGTGGCACGCACAACCCTAAGCTACCCTTGGTCTGCGCTAAGGGCGGCAAATTGACTCATCTGGCAGTTACATTAAATGTACGTTGGCCTTTTTCGGTTGTAAAAGCGTGGCCAATGCCAAGGAAAATTTAACAATGCGGCAAAATAAAAATAAAAGTCAAACAAATTGTGCATGAAATGATGCCAGGACTTGGTCAGGCATCCATTGCAGCCTCAAGCTGCCACTCGGCGCTATGTAAAAATATATATTTCAGTCATTCGAAACTTGCACAAATGGAAATTGTGTCAGAAAATTGAATTACCCGAAACAACGACAACAACAACAACAACAACAACAGGTTTTGGCCACCGCAGTGAAAACAAAACAATAAAAGCGACGAAAAAAACGACATGAATAAAAGTTGAAAGTGTGCCCCTGAAACAAATATGTTGACAAGGCCGGGCCAGAAAAAGCGCCTGCAAAGTCAAATGAAAATCATCTCGCCCAGGGGGCAGCGCCAGCTTATGCTGTCCTCCTCCCCTTTGGCGCTGCACGCTTCTTGTTGCCACATTAGCTACGCCACGCTGTGTCCCCTAATGAGCATGCCAGACATATGCCCTGGGCCATGTCCTACCTACATAATCCCCCGTCCGACTGCCACGCCCATCGTCTGTCGCCTATCGTCGCGAAGATCTTCCGAGTAAAGTAAAATTGGTATATTTTCTTGAAACAGCAGCCAGAACGGAACAGAGTGGGTCGAGTTGGTTTGGGTTGGGTTGGGTTGGGTTGGGTTGGGATTGGGGATGCTGCGGCGACCCACAGCATATGCTACTTCTTGCTGCCCCCGGCGGTTGCTTTTGCCATACGAAAGTGTTTTTATTGCCGGATTCCATATATGGAGCTAACCATAAGTACGCGATTTTTAGGATGCGGCAGATGGTCAGCTTTTGTTGAGTTTACCCCTTGCGTTAGGCAGGCACCGGAAAGACAACTCTATTTGTCCGTAAACGCAAAGGATTTTAATTCTTTAAGATACCAAAAACAATATTAAAAACCAGAAATAAAAAGTAACTTTTTATCAGTACAAAAACACAAATAAAATATTTAATATAATACCAAATAATTAAATAAAGTATATATTTACAGCTCTACTATTTCAATTTTCAAACACTATTTTGCGATTTACAACACTTTTCTATTAAAACGCGCAGTTTATTTATATCCACTGTGCCTTTACAGCCATCGCCATTATAAATGTTCGTGTGGAATTTGAGAGATACATTTAACATAAATTATTCTGACGAAAATGTTTTCCGCTTTGTGCTGCAAACTGTTTCACTTGTTGATGTGAATGCACATTACGTATACGCACTGTAAGCCCTGTGTTTCGCATAATTATACATTTACATGCAGCGCTCAGCTTGCCAAAAATGCAAAAAAAAAGGGAAACAAAATTAAACTGTTTCGCACCCGTTGGCCTTTCGCTTCAGGCATATGTATACATATTTGAAAAGATGTCTAAACAAAATGCTGAAGAGATTGCTGCTGCGGCTAGGATGCATGTTGAAGCTTTGTGTGTGCTTTTGTTTGGATGCTGACGTCAGCGAGGCGCATGTGGAAACGTCTTTCAGCCACTCTGTCCGTGCGTCCGACAGTTGGTCAGTAAGTGAGTCAGCGTTTAGAACTGGGAGCAGCATTGTCAAAAGTATTATTTTTTTTTTGTTCGCCGTTGCACTGCAATGAGCTAGTTTTCGACCTAGTCGGCTGCTGTTGCAGTTTTGCTTGATTTGCACCAAATTAAGTTGGCCCCCATTCCGGCCAAGTAGACCATGCCCAGCCCCAGATCCGCGCCGTGCTGTGCCGTGCCGTGTCCGTCGTCTGGCTGGCTGGCTGGCTGGCTGGTTGGCGGGCGACCTGCGCCACTGGCTGCTGCCCAAAAATGCAATAAAATTAAATGCTTTTATGTAAAAAGTTTATGACTCTGTGTTTATGCTCGCAACACGCTCGTTGCTGTCTACTCCCCAGGCTCGCCCTCGCCTCGCCTCGCCTCGTTTCGCCCTGGCCCCAATTTACGCCTTCTCGATGCCTTCGTCGTCTTCTTCGTCTTCCACTGTTGGACTTTAGCTTGGCCTGATTTAGTTTTTGCGGCCGCCGCCTCGCATGTGTTGACAGTAATTAATTTAACTGCCGTAAATGAAATTTATATGGCCAACAACACATTGCCGCGTACTTTGTCAATGCAATTTGTTCAAATGTTGCACAGTCGCTTCCCGTTAAGTTCTAAAACTACAAGTGGCCAAGTAGCTGACAACATTGGCCAAAAGTGTAAGCCACTAGCTGAACTTTTATCACCAAGCGTTTACTTGTCCTTAATAATTCTCTTAAATATATTAGAAAATAAACCAAAAAATAATATAAATTTTCAATGAATGTTTGAAAATATATTATATAGAATTTATATATATATCTATCTTGATCTTTTTTATACATTTATCACAGCTTACGTTTATTTGATTTTATATTGTTTGTTTGTTTCCTGATAGTTCAAATACAATTATTATACCCTATTCGACACATTTTGTACAGGGTATAAGTATTTATGAAGTTAAGTTCAACAGCACTTGATAGTTGGCAACATTAGCATCTGCTTGATTTTGTCCAACACCTTTGGCCTTTTAATAGCCTGACTGCATACTTAAGGATTCCTCCTTGCAAGCCCGACGTCAAATGAAGCGCAAAAAGGCAATTAGCTTTTAATATCGTTGAAAAACTTTGCAAAACAGTCGTAAAAGTGTTGGGGAAAAACAGTCGCCGGCAAATGGAGTTGAAAAGTGCAATCATTTTTGTCCTTTTTATCGGGCAACAAGAAAAATCAACAACAGCAATTATAATTTGTTTGCAATAACGAAAATACTTAATTGCCAGATTGTCAGACAATACAGCGGATAAAGCAACTTGTCATGGAACTTTGCCATTAAAATTTCGGCTGAGATTTTATACAGATCATAAATTGATGTGCCAAATATTGATCAGAGTTGTATATTTATTAGTCGAACATTAAAAAGACAAGTTATGCTAATTATTGATAGATCTATGTGTAAGCTCAACATTTATGCTATTATATAATATTGCACACATTAGTAAAACTTATCGAAGTGTTTATTAAAAGTAGATTTAAGCATAGTTTTTATCATGATTATCAGCTAAGTGTATTTGTGATTTAGTGTATAGCTTTTAAAAGATACAATTTATTTCAGTTTGCAGATAGCCATGATAGTTTTCGAGATCTCATCTCTTGATACAAAGTTGATAATCATTTTTACTTTTTATATTTATTTAATTTTTTTTTTACAACAAATACAATTATTTTTGTTGTGTATTTGTTTATTTTGTATTTCAATAACAATTCAATAGTTTAAGAGAGAGCGAGAGCAAATATTCCACATTGGCCCAGTGAGAATCTGTCAGAATCTGCTGTGCTGGCCAAGACAAAAAACAGACAGAATGTTCAACTTGGTATACTTGATGGTACGTTCAAAAATTTGCAGCAAACTGTCAACGTCAGCGGCGAAAAGCATTAAATCATTTAAATTGAAAAGGATAGGGCCAGAGGGCAACAAGGGGCACGAATCGTTGCGATAGGTTCACACAGCACACTTCCGCTGCCATACAACAGCTACAACAACATCTACAACAACAACAATAACAACGACAAATGGCGGCCCGTGTTGCCAACAAGCAAACAAAAAGTTTACGCTTCATAGCTCAAATTGAATAAATCATCAGTCGGGGCTGCGATTTAAAAATGTGGGCGTGCGGGGCGCAACGTACAAAGGTTACGTGCATAATTGTTGTGCGAAATTGGCTAAAAAAAAAGACGTCAATACTAATATAACAAAGGAAAAGAAAAATGTACGAAATGTTGGCAAAATAATTACTTCAAAATTCGTGAATAACATTCACTTGAGGAATGCAACGTGCATAAGTCAGTTTCGCCTTAAACATGAATTAAACCAACATCGCGTATGAGCGATATATTATTACACATACGCGCTGTTGGTTATAATTAAAGCAATTTTGATAACGTTGCCATTAAATCAGTGCATAAATGCATGACAGGCATTTATGCCCGACTTGGATGCATTTCACAAACTAATTGACAAGTAAAATTATTTTTGTATGAGGCAGAATCCTGTCACCGTGTCCAATTAATCAACTATCTAGTCCTAATCTCAAAAGTAAATTTAGCAAAATTCCTTATTATTATTTTATTATTTTTAGCCAGTTAACCTTTTCTCCTTCTACTCCTCACTATTTCCTAACAGATTCTCAACACAAAAATAAAATTGAACGTTTAACAACCGAAACTAATTTAATTGCAACTGTTTACCTTCAACTGGGCTTAGTATAGCCACGAACGCCAGATGGGTCAGTTGGGAACGTAAGTCCGACATAAAATGTATATATTATTATTCCTATATATTAATCCCTAACTATTTTGTACACAGCTTGTTGCTGCTCGCATCGCTGCTGGTGATTTCTGTTGCTAAACTGCTTCCAGATGAGGAGGGTTCTATAAAAAAGAAACTCTTAGTCAAGGAATGTCCCCCCATGCCGATAATGAAGAATGTGGAAAAAACTAGGGTTTGTATTTCTCACTCTAACACTTATTTCACACATAAAGAATATCATATATCACATTAATATATATAGTTATTGGGTTATTGGTACGCCTATGCCACAACGCCGCTGCCCTTTAAACAGTATCGGCGGCGATGCACCTCCTACAATGTGAAGAATAGCCGTGAGTAGCAATGATTAACGTACTCAACTACTCTCTCTTCATGTCATTTAATTGCACAGCCTACTTCCAAACCAATATACTCTTTACCAACTATGACGGATTGGTTATTACTTATAATTGTTCATACGACGAGTCTGTAGGCATGTTTAGAAGTAAGTTATGCAATATTTTAAAATATACACAAAACATTTCTCAGTATAGCGAATATACTCAAAAACTTTTTAAACTGGCTAAAGCATTAAATAGTTATGGTAAATGGGGCATCTGTAAACATAATCAGTTTATACATTTTTAGGAAAAACTTCAAACTGAGTTGATTTCAACTGCCATTCTGTCTGTTCAGTTTTGACAAACTAATAGAGTTTGAAATATGGAAGCATTCACATGCCAAAAATGTTGTCAAATTTGACATGATTTTTTACCAAAAGTTTTACACCATTGCAAAAAAATGTTGAACATGGGCTATTTTTAATTTTTGTTTAAAAAAGTGTTAAAAGAATTTTATTTACATAAAATATATATATTCAAATTTCATGAAACATGAACATTTGTTAACTTTTGACAAAGTTTAAAATATTTTATTTTTTTCTTTTTTGATATTTACACAAAATTAAATGCAATTTTTGAAGCAGTGTAACAGCATACATTCTACTAAATTATTCGATTCATTATAAAATATTGAATACTCCATTGAATACTTCCCAGAAAAACTGCGCGTTCTGACTTCAACACGCACACCCATGCCGAAACTTTTGAGCCTAGCAATGGAATTTCTGCGAAGTGTTAAGTTTCCAGTTGACACGCTGAGCTGGCTAAAAACCGAAGCATTTTGCTTTCAGTGGTATCAGCTCAAATTCGAGACAGAACCGAGGCCTGTTCAGTTTCAAGCGCCCTTCAATCAGCCAGGAGAATTGGGACGCCGGCGCCGAAGATGAGCACGACTATTGGGTAAAAGTTAATTGCATAAGTGTCTAATTATTGTAACATAATTTGCCATACAAATGTTATCGATGAATCCCTGATTAAAATAAGGAAATCGTATAATGGCTCGACTAACTCAATTAGCATTGTTGACCACCGAAATCAATTACGCCGACAATTTCGACCCATGTTCACAACGATTTCATGTATTTGTCGGGCACATATGGTATTGCCAGGATTCGGGGCCGGCAGCTTCCTGGCCAGGACAAGGGCGCATTAATGAATCATACTGCTGCGAGCCCGCCGCCCATTGGGTGGACGTATGTATATATGGTTTGCATCCTCCCGAAAACTTTCCATGAGACCAAAATTATCTTTAGTTTTGTTTTTGTTCCTTTTTTTTGGGTTTTTTTATTGTGGTTTTTTTTCTTGTGCGTGTGTGTCTTTGTCTGGCTTCCTTAGCCCAAATTGCTTGGCCGCACAAATTGGCTTTAGCCTCGGGACTCGGCAATAAAATCAAAGTCACGCAGGCGTATGCGTAACGCACAATTATCCTTCATTGAGTGGGTGTGTCTGGACTCGAAGGGATAACCGTCGCAGTCCAGTAATAATTGTCATTGCCATTGTCAAACGAATGCTGCTCGGAGAACTCAGACTTTCCAGCAACATAACATGAACAGCACTTCTGAAGCAATTCGGTTTCAATTGTGGCCAAGTATAATGCTAATTGAAGGTATTAAGTTAAGTTACTCACGCAAACAGTTATTCGGAAAATCAGTAAAGCTACTTAAAAATTGAATAACTTTGTTATAAAATTAATTTGAATAACATTAATTTTTGGGTTTTTAAATAATATCAAACATGAAATCTTCTAGTCGGACACACTCCATTGAAGCACTTTTTCTCGCTTGTTTTCTAAGATGTTCCGACGAAGCTCAGCAAATATGAGACCCATAAAGTGCCGTCAATATATCAATATAACATCTATTAAATAAGTGTTTAAATTTGCTGTGCAGTTTATTCTATATACTATATCGATGGTTTATTTAGCCACAAGTAAGAGCAGCGAGAACAACAGCTGTGTTTTGTTGCAGCACTCGCAAAATGGTGAACGCTTTAGACTTGTATTGTATTGGATTATTATTGTTGTTGTTGTTGTTGTTGCTCTTCGCTTTCGGCTTGGTTGCTATTCAATTTGATCTGTTTGCTTCATGTTGTCGTCGTTGTTGTTGCTGCTGCTAATGCGCCCGGCTCGCCATTGTAACAATTTTATGGTTAGTACGTTTTATTTCAAACGATTTACTTTTAAACCAAAACGTTTTAGAGTAAAGCACCCGACTTGGAGTTACCCTGTTGCAAGTTCATTCATAAAGTTTTTATTTGGATTGTTTGACTAGTCATATTTCATATTCAAACATTTCTTAATCCGATTGAATGATATATATTGAAATAACTTTTCAAAAATTATGTAAAATAGATCGTTGAATTTTTCAAAAAATATATATTTTTTTAATTGACTACCGCGTCTGTATGCCCAATTTTCAGATAGCTGCAAACATTTCCACGTATCTATAATGACTATACAGGGTATAAAAAGCTCAGTAATTTTTTGTTTGTGTGTTAGATAATGTTCTTTTTTTGTTTTCGTTTCAATTGCATGACGCTTTTTAGCAATTTCAAGTTCAAATCACTTTTTATGGTTTTCATGTAATCACGTAAGCGGCATTTGTATAACACTCGTACCAGTAATACAGTCGGGGAAATTATGTATTTATATATTATATATATCTATTTTTTTTTTTTTTTTGTTTTTGTTTTTTTTTTTTTGAGCTGCAATTCAAATGCGAGTCGCAAATACTGAGGTAAACATGAAAATATCTTTTATTTGTGCGCTTGGCAACTCTTAATTAGTTCAAGAAGTTCTTTTGGTTCGGCTTGGACGGCTGTTTGACTGGTTCCACCAGTTTCCGTTTGTTATTGTGGATGCTGTTGTGCGTTTGTTTGTGCTCGTTGAGGTAGAATTTCAATTTCGTTTTCGTTTCTTTCACGCCAGCAAAGACAAACACAAGACAAAAACACAGACAAAAACCAACAACAGGCCCATAGAAGACAAGAGCGATGCGAGCTGAGAGACAACAACAACAACAACAACAACAACAACAAATTACCATTTATTGATGTGATAATCTAAAGATCAAGGTCTTCCTTTTGCCATTTCAATAATCGTTGTCGTTCCTCGCGCTTAAAGCATTTTAGAAATAACGAAACTAGAATTTTTGCCACATTTGATTTGAAATGAATGATGCGGCAACTTTTGCTAGAAAACTGCAGATTAGCGGAGACCAAAAAAGAAATAACTGAGAGACGAGCGCCCAAAACAGGAAATGCTGCACACACAAACACACACAAACACACACACACACACAAAACGAAAGTAAAGCAGCAAAAGTGGAGCTGCTTCAGTGTTGGCACAGGGGATTCAACATATATTCCATTTTAGGAAAATCCAGACATACGTAAAAAATACAAAAAACAAAAAAATTGCAAGCATATGAAAGTCTAATGAGGCTAGAGGAAAGTAGAAACGCAATTGAAATGCAGCAAATGCCACTGAGGATTTGCTCTGATTGAGGTAAAGTCAGCTGAAGTGGCATTAGAACGATGAGTGCATCTAAATCGTAGCTGCAACTAAACAAATAGTCATTCGCATTGTATTCACATACTTTATGTGAGTAAGAATGCGTTAAAAACTTATAGTTCATATTTGCCGAAGCTAAATTAAACCTGCAACTGGCCTATTTCACAATTCTTTTATATTCAATAATATTTATGAAAACTTATTTTGAACCGAAATTTAATACACATTGATTTAGAAATTGATCTGACATTGGCCAACTTTGTTGTAATACAATATGTCTGCAAAAATTTGATTTTAAAAATTTTTGGTTTTGTTTACAACTTAAAAAAAACCAATGCAATGCCCCCTAGATGAGGAAATGAATGGCTGTAATGCTCACAAATGTGTCACGCACAATATCACAAATAAATAAGAGAGTGCACAAAAAGTTCGACGAGTTCAAGTGGCAATCCGAATACATGAATAAAAAACGAAGAAGAAAGAAAACAAAAAACCCAAAGTATTTGTTGCTGCTCAAGAAAAAAAAAGGCGCAACAGCAGAATTTCGTGTTGATAAGCAAAATAGCAGAGCAGTCGCAAGATGGAAACAAATATAACCATGCCAGAAGAGGGCGTCAAAGTTGACGCTTATCTGCGCCTCATTTGCCAAACAACAAAAGCCTCATCAATTTCATAGCCAGCGCGCGAGATTGGGCAGCAGCTCAAATCGTAAACAAGAGGTGACAGCAAGCAGAAGACATCCGCAGCAGCAGCAGCAGCAGCAGCGCGAAAATGATGCTAGAAAAGAGTGGGGGGGGAAACATTGCCAAAAGTGGGCAAAGTTCACTCAACTTTCAACTTGTAATTTGTCATTGTGCCAGCACCATGAAAACTGAAAGCGACACCCGGCAGCTGTCGGGTAACAGGCAAAGTGGACGCCACAATGTCATCATCGGGGCCGGGCAAATAAATATTAAAAATCATGTGCGCCAGTGGCCAGTTTTGACCAGCCATTCGTTTGGCTTCCTTTGCCTCCACCAGCTGCTGCTGCTGCTGCTGCTGCTGCAACACTGCGTATACGCAATAAATTTTATGTGCCTAGCAATACTTAATGCAAATGCTTTAACTGTCGCATTTTTGTGGAGAAAACGGAATGGAGGCCGGCGACAACCAGCAGCCAGCCCCATCGTAGTCCGCGTGGGTGGTGATTAATTTTCGTATTGTTCTTTGCAATATATGCATATGCTTGATTTTTATTTTTATTTTTATTTTTATTTTGTATGCTCTTCCACACACCGACGAAAACGTTCATTGAACGCATTGCAGTAGACAGTTTTCGGCTACGACTATGAGTTATGACATTATTAACATATTTGATATATTGTACAATTTCTTAACGGGTTGGCAATTTCCCTCAGTGGTTGTTTTCATTTAAAGTGCCCTTGGGGGATCTTTTGAAATAGATAGCAAAAAGTTGCCCAAATATATTGACAGGTCAGAAATGTTGGCATTGTGCAGCTTCCGAATCCCAAAACTGTCGAAACTTCAAGCTTGCACAAAATAGAAACCATTTATTCAACAAAATAAACGAGATGCTTTAAATCTTAACATTTTTTCACATAAGTGAAATAAAACTAACAAAACATCAAAATAGTTTTCTTTAACTAAAAAGAATGCCGGCGAGGCTCAAAACTTTAACAGAGACACAAATAATTCATTACAAACATTTAATTGCATTTTAATTTGGTTAAATTCTATTAATATTATTAATATTAAATAATAATATTAATAAACGCAAAGTACTCAGAATAAGATGGGCAGGTGGAATAGACAGGCTGTTTTCACCCAGAAGCAGAACGACTCTAATCAGCATGATCATCAACAGCAAGTCATGGAATGCTTAATGTAATTCACAAATACCTAGAATTATGGATATCTGTCCAAGTTAATAACTGGTTTCAGCATACGGCTACATGTTGGCAATAAAATTACAATAAATGCCCAAAGCGGAAGCAAATTCTACAAATTTCATTTACAAACAGTCCTTGAAACGAACGAACACTTGGGGAAGCCACTTTGGAACCACTTTGAAAACGACAGGTGAAGCAGAAATTAGCACTTTGCACTGTGCAGGAAAACCATCGGATTCTCTGATTTGATATTAAAATGAAGAGGCGCTCGCATAAATCGCATAAATATGTTAATTTATCTCTCGAAAAACGTTTTGCGCTTTGCGGGCAGACAGTTTTTTTTTTTTCTGTCTGTTTTTTTATTATTATTTCTCTCTCTTTATTTTATGTCGCATTAACTTAAGATTCGGCTTTGCCCAATTAGCATAAGTTGTGTGTACATGTTGAAAATACACGTTCTAGAACAGAAAATAAAAGTAAAAGTAATTTGCAGCTATTGGCAGTAAGACTGAAGCCATTCGATATAAATTGGGTCAATGGAATGATGAATAAAATTACCGCAAATAAAAAAAGTAGAGAATAAAATCAAAATACCTAGCAACAGAAGCCAAAGGAACAAGTTTAAATTACACTTAAATGCACTCCATATCATAAATTTTAATTAGCCTCCCCCCAGAAAAAAGGCTATAAAGCAATTTCCATTGGGACAATTTGAAAGAAACGCAAATCATGCGAAAACATTAACAGCGCCAAAGTTGGCCCGATATACATATATGTATGTACATATGTATGTGTAAGGGAGTGTGTAAATAATTGAAAATATGTGTTGTTGCGTATTGCCATGAATACACCTCAAATAACACAGTCTACACACACACACATACACACAAATTACAGTGCGAAGAATTACTTTCTTTTCAGCAGCAACAATCGGTTTGTTGTCTAAAGTCTTCTTCTAACCTAACAGTGCTGTCACTTTAGCTTGTTTTTCGTCAAATCTAGCCTCTATCTCGTCTAGCTAATAACTTAATAAATTATAAAGTTAATTTTGCAGATAATATTAGCATCATTCCACTAGTTAAACAGTACTGTATGTAACCATATGCTATCTATCAGTTATTGGATATATACAAAATTTGTTTAGTATCATTTTTTCTATCATTCAAACAATATTTTTGAATTATGGCCTATGCAATAAATTGTAAATAATAATAATTCTAAAAATTACAAATACTACTGAAATAATTTCCATTCAAAGTTAAGTTAGTTTTTTTTTAGCTGCTTTTTACGTTTTATTTTGCATCTCGAACGTCGGCAACACTGGCACTGAATAAGAGACAAACGCAAGCAGTCCGCGAGATAAGCAGCCAAATGGCAGCAAAGCTCATAAAAAGTTTCGAAATTGAATGAAATGAACGCTGAACAGTGAAAATATGAACTGGTGCCCAGCAGCAGCGGCAGCAACAGCAGCAGCGGCAACAATCGTCAGCTTAATAAAAACAGAAGATAGACAACGACAAAATCTTAAAGTCAACGCGACGGGCACAAGAATCCAAGATAATAGTCCGACGAAAATTGTGGCTAAGCATAAGTACAAGCTCCCGACGTGGCGGCAGATGGCAGACAGACGGACAGACAGACAGACAGACAGAGAGAGAGGCCCAAAACCGAATTTGAATTCAATGGAATGCCAAGCGGATTTTTTTTGCCTTTACTTTTTTTTTTTTGTTTGGACAGACATAAACGAAGGCGTTGCCAATTGATGAAATTTATTTATTATATCGCTGAATGTTCGCTTTATGAGCTGCTCTTAAGCGTAATCACAAATAGATGTCCATGCAGGAAGAAGTCAATAAGTGGTGGGATGGGGGGGTGGGGGGAGGTTTGCCAATTTAGCTGTCGCTTGTCGCTTTGTCTCTTCCCCCATTGATACCCTCACGCTCGTTGATTGCTGGCAAATTGGTTTTGCTCGGCTGCTTATCAGCAGTTTCGAGCGTTAAGAGACAACCCTCCGAAAATCCAGTTTATCGCATGAGATGCCTTTTGTTCGCCAATTGAATTCGCAGACTGCTGTTTATCTGCTGTCCAAATCGATACCGATTATCCACAACAGCTGATATATGATATTGGCCGAGATAAACATGTACATAT